>MJUU01051464.1:6696-20102 GCA_002080025.1 Modiolus philippinarum | reverse complement strand
AAAAGTCACCTCCCAGACTGACATGTACTATCCAAGACCAACCTACATACCAAATATTATCAACCTACCACTTCTAGTTATTTAGAAATGGACTTAAGCAGAAAAATTTAACGTGGCCACTAGACCGTGAAATTTAGGTCAAGGTCACATAACGTTATGTCCGTCAGGTAGCACTCGATTAGTACTACCACAGGACCAAATATGATGTTCCTACATCAAAGGGTTTTCAAAATATCCTGCATTTAGTAAAAGTTAACGCCGTCGCCGTCGCCGTCGTCATACTTTGCACGCAAATGTCTCGCTTTCGCGACTTTCGTCGCGGGCGAGACAAAAATCATGAAATAAAATAAATAACTGCCCAGTTTTTCATTTATCAAAATTATCAACGTTAAAATATCTTTCAACATATTCTTCAATAAATTCTTTTAATTGTGAAAACGTATGCTCTCAATAAATCAATAATAATAATAATAATAATAATAATAATAAATTAAAACAGACAAACTTTTCATGTGTTAAAATCATTGTTCTGCAAAATGTGTTTATATAATATTTTCAACCATTTGCTGTGCACATTCAGATGAAAACTTCATCTAGAACCTCAGTTGTTCCAAGAACAATTGAGAGGTCGGTCCAATTAATTCAGGCCACCTATATATTGATATGAGGCCTTTGCGTTGAACAAACATGTGTAGGTGATACGTGTTATTGCTAAAAAACTTTGAACTTTGATATGAGACATTGCTATTGGATGTATTCAAAAACAGTAATAGATAGTAGATTAAAATGCTGGAGAAAATGTGTGTAATGTTACGATCTATATTTGTAGCAAAGGAAAGGGTGATTAAACCAACAGTTTGGAACCTATGGACCAAAAACTGATTTTCGACAAGCGATTTCCGGTTTTCTTTTGATTGTCGCTTAATACCATTATAGTAACAATAATGTATTAAATACTAAAAAAGTACAGGAAGAAGTTTCTTTCAAAATTAGGTCAATATCAAAGTATCATGGACAACAAAAATTTTCGTTTTACTCAATGTATATTGATAAATGTACGTATTATATATATAGTGTCTTAGTTTAATCGGTTAATCTGAAATGAGAGCATTACTGGCACAACTTCCGGATAGACCTATCAATTGTTCTTCGAACAATTGACATACTAGTATTTACTTTGTTGTCGAACAACACGCAGATATTTTCCATACAAATGGTTGCATTGCAGGTGATGCTATGCTTGTGATTCTCAACAACTGCCTTGGTCAATCTAAGGAGAATTCTGTATATCTCTGTAGGGTGCAGTTTACGTGACTCTGCTAATTCCTTCAGGGTCAGGTACTGACAGTTAAAAATGTGACCAAGACAATGGTATGCGGCCATAACATTCGTTTCGTGATCTACAATAAATAATTTAAATGTGTTCATTGAACTGTTCTATTTTAAGATATTTTATAAAATGCCAGTTCTAAGTCGGGAATATGACGGCTTGCATAAAATGTTCTGTGTTGGGATGTGTGTTCTTGATACTGTCGTAAGTTTTACGGATCGTCCTTACTGGTCTCTTCCTGTACTTGCTTCGGACTTTTGTTGTCACTTTTATTTGTTATACAAACAATGTATGAAGAGCAAGAAAAGCTGTTTACGTAACCTTACCCTTTTTAGGGACTTTTCCATGTACTTGAACTTTAATATCATATCCTTTTATATGCTGAGAAAAGTAATCAGAAAAAAAAAGAAATTCTATCAAAATGTAAAAATAAAAATCTTCCAATTACAGGGCGTACGCAAAAAGATACGAGTTCCTATCGTTTCTTACGTTTGTCTTTTGTTTTATTTGTGTTCCCTGGCAGACTGTAGAATGTAATTGTAATTTTCAGCCTTGCTGATGTATCCTGTTCTTCCTTTGTACTTCACATATGTTGTAAGAAGAATATATCAAAATTTGCAGAATACAAATAAAACAATCACATATGTTATTCCCCTCGTAGTACGCACATTAAGAAAGAAAAACGATATTGTATTTCTCAAATTCTTGACACATTATTGTTTCTTATTTGTGTGGCATATCATTTTAATTACTATATTTTACCTAATTAATTGGACAACCCAGTTGGTGAACGGTAATTTCTGTGGTTTTACGATTTCTTTAATTTGTTTTATTTTGAGGAATCAAATTGCCTCCTTAGGGACTTTTCTTTATCACAAATATCGTAAAAGGTTTTCAATACTACAAAGTATGAGTACTGTTATTCGTCGCCTTTATTCGAAGAATTAGTAATGATATCGTCTCTTTTTAAAGCAAACATATTTATCACATTATAGCTACAAAAACTTTCACCAAGCCATCAGGAGGGTTCATATAGATAATAATTCTTTATGCAACTGTTACTAACGTTATCGTTAACCCAAATGTCAATTTATAGCTATAACTTATTCTTCTTTGTCGGTAGTATTGACTAAATGTGTGCGGTATGTAAAATCTCTATTGAAATGTTTTCTACAAGTAAAATGGACTAAATCAGATTTGTTGGACACCTGTATGTTAATTCGATATTTTTGTTACAATAAAGTACAATAAGAGAAATATTAACCAGAGCAAATGTGTTGACCATGAATATTTATAATACAGATGTTTAAATGTACTTTGAGTCAATTAATGTAACAGTTATAAAAAAAACGCATTGAAATGTTTGTTCTCATGTATATTGCAAATTTTACAACAGAACCACTGTGAACAAAAAAGCAATCTATATACAGTTCTTTTACATGGTCCCTGATCAAACTCTTATACATCTTGATTCATGATACATTGTTATGTATGTTATGTGCTCTAGCGAACGAATTAAACACAATGTGAAATCATGGGCGACGGTGGTTGTTGGAGATTTACATATGGGTGGCCATTATTTTCGTTAATATTTTACCCAGAGCGTAGCGTAGCGGAGCGAGGGGTAAAATAAACGAAAATAATGGATATCCATATGTAAATCGACTACAAACCACCGGCGAATCTAATATGACATTTAACGATCTGCGCGGACCTATAGCGTACACGGCAAGGACAGCCATTGCATACGATTTACTGACGTTTATGTGCACAAAACATATTATGACGTCGTCTGTTTCAGTGTAAAAGCTGTTGTGAAGTCGCTCATAATGTTATTGGAGATTTTCATATGGCTGGTCGTCATGGTTTCCATTGTTCCCATATCAGAATTATTCATATTACCCCAACTACCTCGTAAAATGCAAAATTTGATTACTATCTTCATACGAAAGCTTGTAGACGCTTGCAAGATACAAAATTTGCACAACTTCATTTAAAGAAGTATTCTCCTGAGAGGTCAAAATTTTCCTGCATCAAGTTTTTCTCGAAACCTTTATTTCTAAAATGGGAAGACCCTGAAATAAAATCATTTTTGAAGAGAAACTCATAAATCATTTTTGAAGAGAAACCCATAAATCATTTTTGAAGAGAAACCCATATGTCCGTGTGAATATCTGTGTGCTATCATCAGTTGAAAACCCCTATTTTTCATCAAATTTGGCCTATTTTGGGGTCATTTTTGGCAAAAATATAATTTCTTCCATCAAGTTTTCTGTCAAAATTTCAAGATTGTTAGATGTCATTAATCTAAAGAAATATCACCAATCAAAAACATAGGTCCGTGTTGTAATAAGAAAGTTTTGTAAGAAAATGTTGTTTTTTTGGGTCAAATTCAAGACATCGTAAAAACTGTAAAATTCAAGATTTTTCAAATTTTCCAACAGCTAAAATATCAAAACTCACCATTTTTGTTTAGCTTGATAATAATATCTTTAAGACTTTAGAAAAGTAATCATTTGAATAAGATGCACACTTGTCTTGAAAAAAGATTTTCATTACCCCTACCCCAAAATACGCTAAATTCAATCGGCAATGGTCAATTTCGGTCAAAAATTAGAATTTTTCGTTTCCCAAAAACTACTGGTTGTAGGAACATAATTTTTGACACCATTTGGGAATATCATTATATGATATAAATCAATAAAAATTTTTCACTAATAAGACAAGTTTTAAGAATTATTCATAACCGAGATTTCAACGAGACTGAAACCTCAGGAGAACATCCTAAAGGCTATGGCCCTCGCGACAGCTTCAAAAGCGCTAGAGGTTCACAAGTAAAGGCAAAGAATTGGTATAAAAGAATAAATACCTGCGAAAAAGGGAGCTTTACGACAGAAAGAGAACAAGAAGTACATCTCAAATGTTAAACTTGAAGTTAACTCCAAGTGCACTTTTTGGAACGTCGAGTCTACAATCATTTATATAATCGTAAATGATATAACAAAATAGATCATTTATTATTCTATTTCACCATATTAGTTATATTCAAACACAACAGTTTAATGCTGTTTTTATTTCTATGTCCCTATTGAAAAGTGTTTCTGTTCTAAAGCATCTGAACAGTCTTACCTCGCTTGCGTTTCTTTACCACACTTGTAACATGTTCCCTCGGCTCCAGCTTTTTCTCCTAATATAGAAAACTAAAGTTAGTAGCTTTATCAAAAAAAAAAAAAAAAAAAGAAAAGAATGTGATTAAACAAAGATAAGGTGGCTCTGTTGTGTCCCATGCCTCTACTATTTTCTATCCATACATGTAGGAAAATCCCCCAGTGTACCAAAATATCACTTTGTTGAAAGATGAACTGAAGCAATCCAGTCAAACAGTGGCTATGGTTAAGTTCATCTTTCAACATAAGAAATATTTTGGTACATCAGCTAATAATACTCGGGAATTTTCATTCACGTATGGCTATAAGTAGTAGTTACGACTCCATGGTCAATGTAAAATTGCAGTTTTTAATAATTCAGGTGTGTGGGGAGGGGTCTTTTGACCTTAGATGATGAAAAAGCAGAATTAAGAAAAAAATAGCTTAACAGAAATGAACCTTTTATCCATATTAATATATAAATTATGATGTTATTGAATGAATACATTGCAAATGTGTATATGTCACAGTGTTTTTAACGGAGATATTTTAACAAAAGTGCTGGATTAAAAACCTGTCATGAGGAAAGGGAGGTAATTGGCGGCAAAATTGGAAAAAAAATATCACATCTGTCAGCCAATTATGACTTCACAAAGGAAAAGCTGTAAAATTACTGTTTCGGTCCAAAAGTCAAACCTATTCCGAACACAATTTTGAATTTTTATAAATTCGCGAGTGAGTTGCGCAGTGCCTATCTTCCTTAACGTATTAAAAAATAGATTAAGGATTATATTTATCCCAACAAAATTATATGATTATATTTTTAAAACTACTACATCCCATTAATGTAAATTAAAATATTTACAACGAATATTTGGCTGCATAAAAACACTTTTTTTTCAAAACAGCTACAATAAGTTTGGTCTCTAGCAATCTAAGCATGGTATAAAGTGTTTTGATTTTCTCGTGTATTTAAATAAATCCACACCATTGACTTGCATCGAAAGACTATTCAATATGTTTTTTGAGAAATTAACAATTTGCTAAGCTTTTCAAATTTTTTTTCGAGAACTGATCCATCACAAAGATCAATATAACGGAAACATTCAGAAGATCTCGTTAAAAAGGACAACAGTAAATAGAAACCAGATTTTCAGTGACGAGCAAAAGTCGAAGTCACCCCAGACATTCCATCTCATTGCAAACTCGAAACCTATCTACTAATTAAGGTCCATTATTCAAACAAATGTTGAAATTTTCACGTAGTTTGGTGGCCATTTCGGAATCAGAGGCCATGTCGTTAAACATTTCTTTGCATAAATGCATTCTTCCATCTTGCTGAACATTTATACAAAATATAAAAATACCCGAGTCGCAGTATAAACAGTAAATTTCGCTATGCTGTACACGTGTTTCGAGAACCTCTCATCGGCAGCAATAGAATCAAGTGAATCAAGTAATATGAAAGCCATAATCCAAAAGTAGTAAAAAAAGTACGCACTATCAAAAACATTGAAATAGGAGGCCAAATCCAGTACCAAGGACATCCATCGAGTGCTATACACGGATGAGGTCTCAGTATTTTTAAGGGGTTAAATTTTGAATAAAACAGTAAAAAATATGAAAAATTTCTGCAATCCGGTTCCTGAAAAAATGAATCCTCAATTTTTAGAGTAAAATTGGCAGCAATTTTGAAAGTTTTAAGCGTATAGCATATAATAACAGACGGTGGGCTAACTGTGTGCAAAGTTTGAAATCGTTTTGGCCAGTCATTTCAAATTAATTACAAGGACAAAATTTACTGGAGGAAGCGGAATAATAAGAGTCAGAAGAAATGTAGAATAACAGTTATTAATTCGTCCAGGGTGACATTATAAGTAGAGGATTAAAAGCTCAGTCAGTGTAAAATAATGACATTAAAAATGGTTTGAAAACATTAGCCAATTTTACAATGATAAAGTTGTTTGACAGAGGGAACAGAACAAACTGGTATACATTATGTTCATATTTTTTGTTTGCTTTTAAACTATGCAATTTTTTTTTTAACAAATTCATGTTCGTAGCAAAACGTACCGGTTTAGACAAGACGTTACTGAATGTATACAACAGAGGGTTGAGTGCGGCGTTAACAGGTAACACAAACACTGCAATCAGTGAATAAATCTCAGAAGGAAACGTTTGTCCCGTAGTGCTGAGTATACCTGAAATATGTAATAAAACATAGCAGTAAGTTAGTTAATGTAGGAAGCAAACGTTTGTCCAATCAAGCTATTTATACCTGTAATATGAAATAAAACAAAGCAATAATTGTGTAAATGTCAGAAGGAAACGTTTGTCTTGTAATGATGAACATACTTTGAATATGTGATAAAATATGACACTGAGTTAGTTAATGTGAAAAGGAAATGTTTGTGTGATAAAATATGTCACTGTGTGAGTTAATGCCAACAGAGAATGTTTGTCCCTTGATGCTGAGTATATGATAAATAGATGAAGTATACCTGTAATTTGTAGAAAAGGGTTGCAATCATTGAGTAAATCTCAGCGGAACGTATACCAAGGACTGTTATATGTAAATTAGAGTTTCACACGAGCATGAATGTTACCATCTTCGCTAGCAAAGGGTTACGATTCACTCCTCTCATCTTCATCCTTGGCAGATCAAGCTGGATTTCTGTAGTATCAAATCCACGTTTTCGATTGGCTGCAGTTAATCTTTGCTGCAGCCAATCTATAAATTCAGATTCCGATTTTAAGTATATATCATAACAATAAAACTTAAAATATGGTATTTAATAATTTTCCTATTTTGCAAAATTTCCACGATTTTGTGATCATTCTTTACTTTTGAAGGGTTATATATATTGTGAATTGTTGTATTATTAGATTCATCAAATAATCTTTAATTATTACAATAAATCATACTGAAATTCTTACTTCAAAAGGGAGATAATTTGAAACAGATGTTTCAAAAATTGTGGCTTAATCCGCCAAGGGTGAAGAGGAGAGGAGCGAATCGTAACCCTTGGCTAGCGAAGATGGAATGTTACAATTTCCGAGTAGATATTCAAACATTTATGGCCATATTTGATGAAGCAGAAACATAAAAATCACAAAGAGAACTCACCAATAAATATTGTCACCACATTTAGTTAACACTGTCCACGAAGATCCAAAAACGCATTTTCAAATATGGTTCTATGTTAAACTAAACTGAGAGCCAATGAAAACGCAACATCTAATATTTATGTTTTTAGAAATCTTCTATGTCGACATAAAGATTTTTTTTTGTGCTAAATTATTAAGCTAAGTGTCTGCTTAACGTTTTGCATCCAAAACTTTTTAGTCGACTCTTGAAAATTTGCCATAGCATCAACTTTAAATTAAGCGGTCAAAATCCAAATTCCCAAATTGTCCGAACATTTTAATCACACTGACGAAAAATTAAAGAAAAAATGTCTCATTCTTCAAATTCTGAGTTCCGATTTTGTCAAGGGTTGTTTCGAGTTGAAATTTGTCAAAAATGGGAATGTTTTGAATTTTAGGGTAAAAAATACTGATTCTTGAGAATTTCAATTCTTAACCTCAAAACAATTTGAAAATTTGCAGAAATGTTTCCAAAAGGTTGCGAAAGAAGCTGACAAAATTTCAGACTGATTCATCGTGGTTCACAGAAGACAGACGCTAAAGTAATGTCTGTTAATTGGAAAAACAAGGCATTTTTAGAGACAACCCAGGGAATGTTTCATGGATTAAATGAAAACCCGTTCCAAAACTTTGAGATGGGAAAATGTTTTCACTGGGTTAAGTTTTGTAATGGACAATAAAGCAAACCAATCATGCGTAAATTCGCGCCAAAATCTCGTTTTTGTGCATTTCATGCCAGGTATTTCGGTTGACGTGGTTTCAAAAATCAGTCATGCGATTGTTAAGTTTAAAGTAAATTGACACTTACATTTGTTGAAAATTGTTATTTATGTGAAAAATTCTAAAAAATAAGTGTTGCGTTTTCATTGACACTCAGTATATATTGAATTCGGTAGAAACAAATACAAAAAAATAGAAACTTTCAAAGAGCTCAAGTTAGGACTTTTATCATCAAATTTGGTAACAATGTTAGAGATGCTAAAGTGGATCCAGAGGAGAAGATATTTGGTTGCATTCCACACAGGGTAATCTTTGTACACACACGAAGCCATCAAGAAGGAGAATCATACAACACATGCATGCTTTAAAAGGGACACCTGCTGGTCTATTATTATTGTTCAAGCATTTTTAGAGTTAAAAATCCTCGAATACATTTACGACAGGGTCCTATGTTTAAATTTTTTCCATAGATTGCCATCTCGAATAATGTAGGAACATTAAAATCACAAACTTCAAAAGGACAACTAAATGATTTTTACATTGAGATTTAATCAAAATTGTTCAAGCAGTTTCGACCTAGCATGCAGATCTTCGAACGCATTTTTATATGGGTCCTGTGTTGAACTATGTTCCTGATAGCGGCAATCTTGGATTAGGTAAGAATATAAAAAAAAACTCTTAATTTTGAATGGGCCACAAATAATGTTAAACCTTAATCGAAATTGTTCAGAGGAAAAGATCTTTGAATGTATTTCCCATAGGGTCAAATGTTAAAGTAGGATACAATGTAGGGCCATCTTGCAAGAGATGCGAGCGTACCAGATATGTGTAGAGATTGTAATCCTTGATAAGCTGAATACTTTTGCAAGTCAAACTTGACCTCTAACGTGACTGTACCCAAATAACACCACATTTTCAAGTTTTTACCATACAAATATTCAACACTGCAAATTAACTTAATTAATTCATAATTTATTTATTCTTTGGACCCAACCATTGATTTGTGTATAGTTATACGTTTTTTTTTGTTACAAGCTGACTAGAATAATTCATGTGTATAACTTCCTGAAAACGCACGATAAATTTGCACCAATGTTGAAAAATTGGATCTTGCTGGTTAGTTTTGCTTTTTTCATCGTATTTGAATACGCAGTTATTACGGAAGCTTATTAGGGACACAACACAATTTTTTTTTAAATTGTAATTACAAATTAATAAATTGTAATTACAAATTAGTAAATTCTTATTACAAATTAATAAATTTAATAAATTGTAATTACAAATTAAAAAAAAATTGTGTTGTGTAAAAATAAATTGTGTTGTGTCCCTAATAAGCTTCCGTAAGTTATTTATGGCAATTGTTGAGAATTTTATTTATTTACTCAATTAAGGTTAATTAAGGTTGATCGACAATTCGTTGATTTCATGACAATAGTTTGTGATTTGTATTTCTAAAAATGACGGAAGAAAAAACATATGAATGCATTTTTTAAGGGGTAACAATATGTTTCAGTTTTTCTTTAATCCGAGCTTCAGAAAATAGTCAGAAAGTAGATGTTTCATTAATCCCACAATTTCTGTAGTTCCAAACCATTATTCTAACTTGTTTCATTTGTTTGAATATGGTTTGTCCATACAAAATGGCGTTTCAGGCTAGTTTTTGGAACACACTTTAGTTATTTTGATTTTGTACAATGTACCCTGAAATATTCTTACTTATTTTATTGTATTGTTTTGCCATTTCATTGATTGATAATAAACAGGGTAACAACAAAAATTAGGGCTACTTTCCTAAATAAAAAAAACCAAATAAATAAAAGAACACAATCACACCATATAAACAAACAAAGTTATTTATCAAGGTTATACTTGGACATCAATTTTCGTGGTTTTGATAAAAATATAACTGCTTCGTGGGTACGTTAATTCAAAGTTTCGATCCAATGCATTGAATCTAAAGGGAAAAATGCATTTCGTTGGGATTTTAATTTCGTGGTTTTAAGGAACGATTTTTTTAACCACGAATTCCACGAAAATTGGAACCCTACGAACAATAGTACTTTCACAGTATTGCAAATTCACAACACCAGTAACAAAAAATATCAAAAGTAACGCTTTATATATTTTTTCTTTCAGAACTTATATCAGCTCTTCTCATATGAGAAAGGAATAATCGAATCCCTGTAAAAGCGCAAAACTAGTAAATCTCCGATACAAAAGGGTAAGTTAAATCCCCCCCCCCCCCCCAGGGTGTCTATTTTTTTTCTTACCGTCTTTGATTTTATTTCTCATTGTATTCTCTCTTTACATTATTTTTAACATCAATTTGAAGATATCCCTTTTCGTACTTCCATCGTTTTTACTCAAGAAATTACGTCCCTTTTTGCGATTTCACAAAATTTGGAATGTACGCCCGGAACGTGGACTATTTTAACGGCATATTGTTCGCATTTTGCTGTTAGATGTAACTCTAGTTAGTAGCGTTTACTAAATGCATATGTGATCCAAAATGAGAACATTAAAATGAACAAATGAAGGGTACATGGGACAAAATCGGCCCATTGCACCGGTTTATTGGAATTCACTTGCTATATTTTGAACAACGCCACACCCATCCCCCCAAATATGAATTATAATTCAATTTACTATATGCCGGTAAACATGACATGTTTTGCGTCTTCACGGATTTGACATAACCGGATTGAATCACTGATAGATTGACGGGTGCGGCTAACGGAGCAGCACGTGCTTACGTCCTTGTTTGGCCTTTGTTCTTCCCTGTTGCCGTTTTTGCTATGTCTTTGGACTTCGTTTTTGGTGGTCATCATTTCCCTTGTTCCTTCGGTATTCTACTGCTGTTGTTTAATTATCTTACAAAGTGCAAGATAATGAAACTCTACACTGCAATGTTGTGTCTAATAAGTGAAAAATGTATAACTTATATATATATTTTCATCTGCATAAACAAAATATAAGTACTTAATATATTACAACCGAAAACGGTATTTTAATGTGTGAGGTTTGTTGTTATACTTTCAAATAAATATATCTTTTCTTACCAAGAATCCCGATTGGAAACCAGCATAAGAAATCTGTTAGTACAATCAGGAAAAGTTTACGTGCAAGTTTCATGTCATTTCGGGCTTTCGTTGGTAAGATGCGTCTACTACTACTGGCCCCTCTGTATATCATAAACTGGAGGTACGCTATGACAGAAAATGCCAACATATTGTAGAACACGAATATCGAAGTTGTGTATTCCCATCCATCTAATTTGTCGCTAGAAAATGGCAGAGCCAAACATACGGAAACCTTTGTGTAAAAATTTGTTGAAAAATAGTCGATAAAGATCAAAGGAATTACACCAATCGCCGTTACTGCAACCCAAATAACGCCAATAATTACTTGTGCCTTGTGCATTGTAATTCTCCAGTCCCCAAAAGGAAACTTTACGGCCAGATATCTGTCAGCTGTAATAAGTAAAATAAAGTGAACTGATAGCTGCTAAAACGCCAGCTATATTACAAGCAGTACTTGTCCCCCATGTTACGTCGTTTATGACATAATTTCCTTCATACTTTAGATCTGCAACTGCAATAATCACTAGGTAAAAAGCTATAAATAAATCCGATACACTTAGATTAAATACGAAAAGATCATGTGTTTTAGTAATAAGCACATTTCTGTCGTATATCAAACGGTAAAATATTACAGCTGTATTACCTATTAATGCAGCTGTACTAACTATCCACAGACACACTCGTAAGGAGCTATACCTAATCAGATCGGAACAGGAGGAGAAAGCATCTTGTTTCGGGAGACAATTTATTTCATTAACGGTACTCGGTTTCAAGCAGCAAAATACATACGAATCGGTCATCATATACTTCAAGTTGGTCAGATCTGTAAAAAGTCCTGTCGAAAAATCTTGTATGGCATTATGGGTAATATCAATGATTTCGAGACTGTCTAAACCTTGAAATGAACCCTGTTCTATAGCAAAGAGCCTATTATTACTAATGTTAAGTGAATGTACTCTCTTCAATCCTTTAAAAGAGCCAGATTTCAGTAACTTTAAATTACTCCCAATGATATTCAGAGCTTTTAAATGATGAAGAAACTGAAAAGCCCCGGGCTGGATATATTGCAAAACTCTATTTCCTGCCAAACGCAAAAATATAAGTTTAGACAGTTGTGCGAACGTATCGGAATATAAAACTTCAATTCTGTTAAAACTGAGGTCTAAATTCAACAAATTGTGGTGATGTATGAGAGTACCCGGATTAACAGACTGGATGTTACAGTTATTCAGAACAAGTTCGACTAAAAATGGGAAATATCCAGTGGTTAATGTGTCGTTTGAGAATCTCGAATGGGTTGTTTTTACTTTGCGTGCTTCTGTCGGAAACGAAGGAAACACGATATCCATTGCATCATGTTTACATGAATATACTAAACCATGACAGGTACTAATAGAGGTACTGTGGTCCACTGGGCCACAAATGAATACCCCCGCATGCCCAATATAATAAGAAGTTTAAATAAAAGGCTGAACTTTAAAATCAACTGCGTCTTTTAATGTTATTCAAAAAACTTAATTTAGGCTAAGTATCAACATACCAATGTATCGGTAAACAGGAACTAGTCGCGCAACAAACCTTAAAATAGCTTACACGGTACAACTCATCATCATGAAGCTCCAGACCAAATATGAAATCATTTCCACTTTTGGAAGAAGAGAAAACTTTGACGAAAAATTTTCATTAGTAGTGGTATATGAAACTAAGTATTAATGTATCTGCAAACAGGAAGTAGTAGCGCCACAAACTTGAAAATAGCTTACACGGTACAACTCATCATTATGAAGGTTGAGAATAAATATTAAATCATTTCCACATACAGAAGCAAAGAAAACTTTGACGAAAATTTTCATTAGTAGTGGTATATATAACTAAGCATCAACATACCAATGTATCGGTAAACAGGAAGTAGTAGCGCAACCAACCTGAAAATAGCTTACACGGTACAACTCACTATCATGAAGCTCCAGACCAAATATGAAA
>MJUU01051463.1:37396-56167 GCA_002080025.1 Modiolus philippinarum | reverse complement strand
AGTCATCTTAGGCTATCGTAATTATAAGTAGAATATCAACATATTTAAATACACAATAATTTGCATAAATAAACACAAATATGACGTGTGTCTGTGTATAATTTTATACATGGAGTTCCGGTATAGTCACGGAAGAATACAGTTGAATTGCTGTAACACACGGAATATGTGTTCCATAATTATATCTGGATGTATTTAAATGTCACTAATTGCTTGCCGTACATGCTATATTTATACGAATTATGCAACTGAATATCGGTTGTTTATCTTCCTCTTGTAGACGGAAATAATACATAAAAACTTTAAATACTTTGTTGAAAGTTGTAAATATAATTATAATCAACAGTTGTACGTTTCTGTGTGAGATGAACATTCCGTAAAAATCGATTATTATATGCAAATTATTTAATTAACGTCTAGAGCTGATATTCACAATAAACTGTTGTGTAGTAACGTTAAACGGATTAATCTTCATCCAAATATAATAAAAATATAATATAACACTTACACTGTTGTTGAACTAGGGTCCAAATTCCAAACAATATCTGGACATTCATATACGTTCTAACTACGATTTATCTGAGTGAAAGGTGGAATAGGGAAACGAAAGCAATTATTTGAAACACACACGGTGCGTTCGGAATGTCTCCATGTTTGACATGACTATACACTAATTGTGACAATACACCTAGAAATCAAATTTCGTTGAAATTGGACAAAGTTGAAATTTTTACGTATTTCGGCGTCCATCTTGGAAATGGCGGCCACTTTGAAAAAAAATTTCATGCATACACTCCAGCAGATAGTGATCAAACTTTGTACCAAATATGATTAACATCTGTCCATGCATCACTGAGAAAATAACAATTTTAGTTGAAATTGGACCAAAATCGAATTCTTCGTATTCATGCGGCCATCTTGGAAAAGGCGGCCACTATGAAAAAACAAATTCTTGAATGCATATCTCCAGATAGTGATCCAACTTTATGCCAAATATGATTGAATTCTGTCTAGGCATCTTTGAGAAATCTCCTGGACAAAAAGAGGTAGAAGAAAGAATAATTATAATAATAACAAGTGATAATGTGTTTGCAAGCAAACACAGAAGTCGCCCAACCAGAATTAATTCTTTAATGTTCTTTGAAAGAACAATGCGTCCCCGATTTAAGAAATATAGATTTAAAACTCATCGTGATTCTGTCTATCAGTGATATCAGTATTTATTATTAACTTGTACGCACTTTGTGGTTGCATCAGAAAAATCATTTCTATTTATATATTATGAAGTAAGGCACTTCCTCTGTTGTGTGTAATTATATCAAAATTTTAAATTACATTGAAATACATATCAGTTTCATTGAATTTTGGCCACAAATTTTTGAGAAAACCATTACGTCAATTGTTAAAAAACAATTTCTAGGTCTTTCGCGGAAGTTGCGTCATAATATTCTCATCATTGAACAACATTTTAAGCTTAATATGTACATGTGAATTAAAGTTTTTTGCCATGACCTTGAACTTTGACCTTGACCTCCTTTTGAAGGTCACATCTTCCTTAACATTTTTGTATTGAATGTCACTTTGTATCTGCTATTAGCAAAAAAAAACCGAAATCGGACCATAAGCCCAAAACGGTCGGTCCAATAATCTTGGACCCAATGCAACAAATGTAGATCTTAACAAAATACACATTTTTGCCATTTCATCTTATCAGCTATCTATTATAGTTTATGAGTTCATCCAATGACAAGATCAAGGGTCAAAGTTCAAAGTGACCAATGACCTTTGACCTTGGCATTTTAAATGTAACATATATCACCTAAGATGAATGGAAAAGGTTTAAGGTTTCTTTCTCTTACCGTTTACCGAGAAACCCTACTTAAAAGATATGATGAAAAATTCAAGGGACATAACTCCTGAACGGTTGACCATAGAGTTTCGGTCTAAATGTAAGAAATGTCCGTCATGCTCTAACTAACATTTTCGTCATATATTGTATTAGCTATCTATTACAGTTTCCGAGTTAATCCAATAATAAGATTTGGGGTCAAAGTTCAAAGTGACCAATGCTGATGGTCATTTGGAAAATTTCAACACTCAAGTGCACACCTTTGGGTGGTGATGTATCGTCCTGTGGAGTTTGATTATGATTGGGCAAGTGATCTCTGAGAATTTGGTTGGACAAGATGATTTTTGAGGCGGAATAATAATAACGAGTGATGATATGTTTGCATGCAAACACAAGTCGCCCATACCAGATTCCATACTCAACTGCTCTTTCAAAAAAATGCTGTGTTGTATATGTACCGCCAATGATTGTAATAAGTTGTTCTGAAATATTTTTTTATTCCTCATGTAAGAATTAGTTTCTTAAACTCATTATGTTTTCGTCTATCAGTGCGATTAGTGTTTTGATTCACTGTTCAAAATTTACAAGGATTGCGTCAGAAAGTTGTGTCATTATGACTACCCATCTCTGAGATAAAGTTTGGACAAAGTTTGTAAAATCCATTGAGGAATAATAATAATAATTATAATGTTTTGTAATTTTTTCACCAATGATAAATGTGTTCTGAAATAATTTCCTTTTTTATTCATCATGTAAAAATTTGTGTCTTCAACTCATTATGTTTTCATCGAACAGTGCTAGTTGTGCTTTGATTCAAGATGAAAACTTCATATCCTGTTTCATCCCGGGGTTTCATCATATAATATAATCATTTCTTTTTTTAAATATTACATGTTTTTTTTTTTGGTTACATAAAGTTTTATCAGTATCAATTATTTAGCTGTATGACTACCAGTACTTAAACTGTCAAATCTAAAGTTGATAAATGCCACATGCATAACACTGGTTGTTTTATGTAAAATATTTTACTAGTTAATTAGAACAGACGGTTTATTTCCCCAATTATTTAATATATTTATATACCTGTCATCACCTACACCACTAATAAAATTCTAATTTCAGTTGATGTAAAGGTTATCAATGTCAAACCACAAATGATATATAAAGAAGTAATTTTCATTCATTTAAATAGCAAGAAATGATCAAATAATTTTGGACCAATATAACAAATGAAGATCTTAACAAGACACACATTTTTGCTATTACTTTTAATCAGCTATCTTCTATGGTTTAAGAGTTGTTACAAAAACAAGGTTTAGGGTCAAAGTTCAAAGTGACTATGACCTTTGACTCTAGCATTTTTAAATGTAAGACATACCACCTAAGTTGAATGGAAAAGGTTTCAGGTTTCTATCTCTTACTGTTTTCGAGAAAAACCTACTTAAAAGATATGATGAAACTTTCAATGGTCATAACTCCTGAACGGTTGACCATAGAATTTCGATCCAAATGCAAGAAATGTCCGTCATGACCTAACTAACATTTTTGTCATACATTTTATCAGCTATCTTTTACAGTTTCAGAGTAAATCCAATAATAAGATTTTGGGTCAAAGTTCAAAGTGACCAAAGACGGTGGTCATTTGGAAAATTTCAACACCCAAGTGCACATCTTTGGGTGGTGATCTACCTTCCTGTGAAGTTTGATTGAGATTGGACAAGTGGTCTCTGAGAATTTGGTTGGACAAGATGATTTTTAGAGGCGGAAAAATAATAATAATAAGAAACGGTGCAAACACAAGAAGTCGCCAAACTTTGTTTGGGCGACTTAATAAGAAACAGAGTAAAAACAATAAGTCACCAAACTTCGTTTGGGTGACTTAATAACAAGTGATAATGTGTTTGCAAGCAAACACAGAAGTCGCCCAACCAGAGTTAATTCTTTAATGTTCACTGAAAGAACAATGCATCCTCGATTTAAGAATTAAGGACTTAAGACTCATCATGAATCTATCTATCAGCGATATCAGTATATTTATTAACCTGTACACACTTTGCGGTTGCATCAGAAAAATGATTTCTATTTATATATAATGAAGTAAGGCACTTCCTCTATTGTGTGTAATTATATCAAAATTTCAAATTACATTAAAACACATATCAGTTCCATTGAATTTTGACCACCCATTTTTGAGAAAGCTATTACGTCAATTGTTCAAAAACAATTTCTAGGTCCTCCCCGGAAGTTGCGTCATAATTGCGTCATCATTGATCAACATTTTAAGCTTAATATGTACATTAATTGATTCTTTTATGTGAAATAAAGTTTTTGGCCATGACCTTGAATGACCTTCTTTTGAAGGTCACATCTTCCTTAACATTTTTTGTATTGAGTTTCTCTTTGTATCTTCAATGGTATTTGAGCTATAAGCAAAAAATCCGAAATCAGACATCAAAATCGGGTTTTGGTCCATATGCCCAAAACGGTTGGTCCAATAATTTTGGACCGAATGTAACAAATGTAGATCTTAACAAGATACACATTTTTGCCATTACATGTTATCAGCTATCTATTAATTACAGTTTATGAGTTAATCTAATGACAAGATCAAGGGTCAAAGTTCAAAGTGACCAATGACCTTTGACCTTGACATTTTAAATGTAACACATATTACCTAAGATGAATGGAAAAGGTTTCAGGTTTTTATCTCTTACTGTTTTCGAGAAAAACCTACTTAAAAGATATGATGAACTTTTCAAGGGGCATTACTCCTGAACGGTTGACCATAGAGTTTCGGTCTAAATGTAACAAATGTCGGACATGACCTTACTAACATTTTTGTCAGTACATTTTATTAGCTATCTGTTACAGTTTCCGAATTAATCCAATAATAAGATTTGGGGTCAAAGTTCAAAGTGACCAATGATGATGGTCATTTGGAAAATTTAAATATCCGAATGCGCCTTTTGGGTGGTGATCTTTCTATCTGTGAAGTTTGATAATGATTGGACAAGTGATCTCTGAAAATTTGGTTGGACAAGATGATTTTTGAGGCGGAATAATAATAATAATAACGAGTGATAATGTGTTTGCAAGCAAACACAGAAGCCCCCAAACAGAACTAATTAATTAATGTTCTTTGAAAGAACAATGAGTCCTCAATTTAAGAATTTGGTCTTAAGTTATCGTCATTCTGTCTATCAGTGATATTTGTATTTTTGAATAACCTGTACACACTTTGTGATTGCATCAGAAAATGCATTTCTATTCATGAAATAAGGCATGTCCTCTATGGTGTGTTATTATATTATGATTTTAGATTACATTGAAATACATACATGTTTCATTGAATTTTGACCACCCATTTTTGAGAAAACTAGTACGTCAATTGTTTCAAAACAATTGATAAGTCTCGAGAAAGTTGCGTCATAGTATTATCATAAATGATCAACAATTTAAGCCTAATATGTACATTTACTGATACTTTTATACGAAATAAAGTTTTTGGCTATGACCTTGGACTTTGAACTTGACCTCATTTTGAAGGTCACATCTTCCTTTACATTTTTTGTATGGAATGTTTCTTTGTATCTTCAATGGTATTTGAGCTATAGGCAAAAAACCCGAAATCAGACATCAAAAATCGATTTTTGGTCCATAGGCCCAAACCGGTTGGTCCAATAATTTTGGACCCAATGTAACAAATGTAGTTCTAAACAAGACACTTATTTTTGCCATTATATGTTATCAGCTATCTACTACAGTTTATGAGTTAATCCAATGACAAGGTCTAGGGTCAAAGTTCAAAGTGACCAATGGCCTTTGACCTTAGCATTTTTAAATGTAACATATATTACCTAAGTTGAATGGAAAAGGTTTCAGGTTTGTATCTCTAACCGTTTTTGAGAAAAACCTACTTAAAAGATGTGACGAAACTTTCAAGGGGCATAACTCCTGAACGGTTGACCATAGATTTCGATCCAAATGCAAGAAATGTCCGTCATGACCTAACTAACATTTTTGTCATTACATTGTATTAGTTATCTTTTACAGTTTCCGAGTTAATCCAATAATAAGATTAGGGGTCAAAGTTCAAAGTGACCAATGCGGTGGTCATTTTGAAAATTTCAACACCTGATTGCACATCTTTGGGTGGTGATCTACCATGCTGTGAAGTTTGGTTATGATTGGACAAAGGGTTTCTGAGAATTGGTTTGGACAAGATGATGGAAAGAGGCGGAAAAATAATAATAAGAAACGGTGCAAAAACAATAAGTCGCCAAACTTTGTTTGGGCGACTTAATAAGAAACGGTGCAAACACAAGAAGTCGCCAAACTTTGTTTGGGAGACTTAATAAGAAACGGTGCAAACACAAGAAGTCGCCAAACTTTGTTTGGGCGACTTAATAAAGAAACGGACAAAAAACAATATGTCGTCCCGACTACATCTGGGGCGACATAACTATATTCGATATCCCATCCAGAAGTGTCAATAGTTGATTTATCATTACATAAATTTTGACATTATATATATGCTGCCTTTCCGCATATTTTGGATGCCATGGAATATTCGGGAGTTCCTTTTGCAGAAATGGGAAAAACAATCCAAATTAAATGCATGTTATTTGCCTAAATTTGATAATGAGCTACATGACTCAAAAGTCCCGTATATGCAAGACTGTAGACTTGTACATTGTCGTGATGGCAACATAGGAATTAATGGAGTATTTGATGGCATACAAATGGGTGAATATATAGTTATCACCCTGGTTGGTGTGTGACCTAATGGATTTAAAATTACTCAAGAGCTTGCCCTTTTAGATGTTAATCCCAAACCCAAAATATATCTGGCATTTGATGTCCCAGTTTCAGTTCAACTGACACTGGATACACTTAGCAATTACTTGGGACCTTATTTCGGTATTGCAAAATGCAGAACAAGATCTAGTCTGCCTATTTTAACAGCTTGTTAAGCTCGTCGGTAAAGGAAATAAGTATATTATTTCTCCTTATCTTCTTCATGGTGTTATCTGCCAAACACATCAGATAAAACTTATATCTTTACTCCATATCCCTTCATTGCTTCCGGTAATTGCTTATTATATATTATTCTTTGATTCAAATTGCTACTTTAAAATTTTACTAGAAAAAAGAAATATTTTTGTCTATCGAAAAAAAAATCTATCCAATATTTTCGAATTACCAAAAGAAATACACAATTGCCAGGATTAAAATCTCGAAGATCACGTAATCATGGAAATATAAGCTACTGTAATTAATTACAATAAATACTCTTCACACATGTTCTCGCGGTTTTTTATTATTGTCATTAATTTTTCTAAACATATTAAACGGTATAGAAGAACAAAGCCGATCCTTTATCTGTTGGATTACATGTAAGCCATGATCTCTATTTGAAAAATCTATGTCATACCCTACACGTATTTGTCAGAAAGTATGATTATATAGTTTCTGCTGGAGAATATTTTGTTAAGAATGTCTTGCTCTTTGACAGCCCCAATACTTCAATCGCGACACGGAAAAATATTCCATAATCAGAAGCTGAAAGATTACTTAAGACCCATGATCGTACAGATGTACTTTCCTCATCAAACGAAACAAAGGCGTCATAGCTATGGAAAAGTTCGATCCTATTCAACTGCTTTCGCGAAAAAAAATTCTTTTAATTAGATAAATTCCATAGCGCAAAAATGAATAAATCTTGAAATACCAATAAATAATACATATATGGAAAATATCGCAAGTGCATTGGAACGTTCGGTCGGACATATGTTATCTTTAGAAATAATTTTTTCCTCTATGTGAATGTTTTCGCACATATACAGAGTTGAGATTCCTACAAGTTTCAGCCCGCCTGTTCATAAGCCAGTCTTTGACCCATTCATGAGTGCATTCGCATTTTGTGGTGATTTTATCAAATTTCACATTACATGGATCCAGTGTTTGAACAACACAGGTAAAAGTTCTCAAATTATTTTCCTCAAATGAAATTGGAATATTTTGGGCAGAGCGTCAATTGCTTCAGGATATATATTCTTTCCAAATGGTATTCAGATATATCTAGTACGGACACATTTTAAAAATAATCTCCGTTTTCAAAATGTTTAATGAATGAAAGTATTTTTTTCCTTGTTTTGAACATAGCGTTCGTGTTTACTATTTCCTCTATTTATTTCGACAAAAAGTCAAATTGACAAAAATCATAATCTGATATGAAATTACTGCACTATAAATCGGCATGAAATATTTGCAGTTCAAGCATTTGTAAATTGCTATGTTTTATTCTAACTGCTCGTAAATTTTCTAGCCCTTCAAATGTTTTATTACCGACAAATTTGATTTTGTTTTAACTTAATCTAAAGTATCTAACATGGATAGCCATAATATATGTCCTATTTTAAATATCCAGTATTTTAACAATCTTTTTATAGTTTATAGTTATTGACTGGTTATGAGGGAATATCAAGTTTGTTGTCCCCGAGACCCTGACTATTGACCGAGGCGTAGCCGAGGTCAATAGTTAGGGGTCAAGGGGACAACAAACTTGCTAGTCCCGAATAAACAGTATATAAGTGTTGTAAAATACCGAAAACACAAGATTTACAACTTTTGAATCATTTCTCTCATTTCTAGTATTTGTTTTTCTAAATTTTGTTACCTACTTAAAACGCACCCAATTACATCTACTTTCTTCAACAAAATTTTATCTGCTGCATAACTGTAATTTGCATAACTAGTTTAAAGTTGTCACTTGAAAACAATGAATTCAGAGCATTCTGAATTATTAACATAATATTTATGCAATGGGATTCACAAATGAACAGTCTTTAAGTATTTTGTTATACAAAAAAAGAAAAAAAAACAACATTCACAATTCTTAAATCATCTTTGAATAATATTTCTTCATTTCTAGTATTTTTTTCTAAATTTTGTATTCATATTAACACATAAACAATTACATCTTTTCTCATCAACAAATTTTATTCTGCTGCAAAGTGAATAGTGTTCACTTTAATTTGCATAGCTAGTTTAGAGTTGTCACTTGGAAACAATGATGTCAGAGCATTCTGAATAATCATCAGATTTTTTATCCAATAGGAAAGCAAGAAAAAAGTTCGGGAAAATATTCATACTGCCAGTCAATAGTCTTAGAAACTATTGACCGGTAAATAGTTACAAAATTGGAAAAGGTGAAAAATAGTAATTTTATTTTTGAAATTTTAGTAGTAATGTTCATATACTGAGGTATAATAATTGCAAATGTTGATAAGTATTTCTGTCAGAATTCCGTAACTATAATAGATGTTAAGTATTGAATTTTCAGCAATATTTACACTGAATAAAACAAAGGGTCCATTTCTTCTGATATATTCAATCTGAAGGGGTTTTGTTTTATCATATGGTATTTGCCATGACGATTTAGCATAACAAACACAACTATATTCGAAATCCCATCCAGAAGTGTCTATAGTTGTTTTATCATTACATAAAAGATTTTGACATTATATATGCTGCCTTTCCGCATATTTTGAATGCCATGGAATATTCGGGAGTTTCTTTTGCAGAAATGGGAAAAACAATCCAAATTAAATGCATGTTATTTGCCTAAATTTGATAATGAGCTACAGCCTCCTTTCATTCACCGCATATATAATATTTTACAATGAAGGGATATGGAGTAAATGCAAACGAAGCAAAGTTTCTACAACTCAGTCAATATATTCAATCGCTTGTACAAGGGTAGATCCGAGGTGGTGATTTTGTCAATCTTTTTTAACCAGCAGACGCCCTTTTACATTTATTTATTTATTTGAAAGTCTCTAATACTACTAACGGCTATAGGCCATTTCAAAAAATCATTTGGTCCGCCCATCGGTTTCGGCATTTAAATGCAAATAAACAGTTCTGGTTATCAACCCAACATGGCAAGTGTTGTTCATCCTGAACATAGCTCAAAAAACTGTTCATATTTAGATTACCATATCATTGTTTACTGTGGTTTACTGCGACTTGTCACCAATTTTGTTAGAATTTAAATGTATTATGGGTTTAAGTTGTGTATTGTTAGCCAACCGTACGAGTGATAACCGGAAGCGAAGAGTGTTTGTACCTCGATTTGATGGGAGAGTTCAAATCCAGGAAAAGATAACAACGCTTTTTGAAAAGGGCTATTGACTTTCATAAATTTGATGCTTGTTGCGAAGAGTTTTATCAACAAAATAAATGATGTTCAATGACTTCCGCTTCTATGTAACATGTATTTGTATTATATACAGGCAAGCGTTCAGATTTCATTTAATTTTGTCAGGAGTAATCCTTTAGTTCACAGAATAATATTTGCATGGACGGAAACTAGCATTTTACCAAATATGTAGATTCCGAAAAGCAAAAGTTATCATACAACACTTTTATTTGCTAGATTTCGAAGGAAGAACGGTTGGATATTTAGTTTATTCGGATATATAAATTACAAAGAAACAATGCATTTACTGCAACGACAACATCTTCAAAATAAAAGTTAACAATGGGCTGGTTTTGTACGTTTGTTTATAGTTGGTGTTAAATGTGCTCAAAGCACTTACAAAAAATAACCTGGCGATGATAAAATGCTAACAAAAGGCGAACATTTCCGGGGGCGGACACAATTCCTGTATTAAAAGATAGCCAAAGTTTCATTCTTCAAGGGGAAATATGAATCAATTGAATCCAAGATGTATATTTCATTCATCCTTAAAGATTTATCGTTGCAAAGGAAAAACATGAGTTGTATGTGCCATTGTGTTCAGTTTGATAGGCAATGTTATTGTTTAACCACCGCCCAGGCAATCACATGGATCAACGTACATCAGTATTGTAAAATCATACGACTATCTATTCTGTTATTTTACCCCTCCATTAAATACATGTAAACAAAATCTGGCCATAAAACTAATTAAGGTTACCTGTTTTGTGCTCTCTGTAATTATAGCGCGTGATGGATAAATGCAATTTCATTTAAAATTCTATCGAGGTTGTTTACAAAATCCCTTAGCTTTGAACTTTTTTATGCACTGCTTCCAAGGAGCTGAGATGAAAATTTGCATACGTGTTTATCAATTCTTCATTAATTACCACTATAGACCAAGTGCNTCGATGGGATCATTATCAGAGTCTAAACAATAGATGCGGTTCCGATAAAGGAATTATTAATGTCATAAAATCAATAATGTTTACGACAGTAATAATGACTTTTTCAACAATAGCATATATTGTTTTGACTATCATAATGATCTCGTCGATTCGCAATTGGTCGATAGTGATTACTATATCAATTTTGCGTTAGACTATTAATATTTTTAGGACATCATAATATTGTACTTTGAAGAAAAAAAGCACTAATGCACTTGAGACATAGTCTATACAAATAAATGGCAAACCGAACAATGACACAACGCTTTTATAGTTGTTCTTCATCTTTGAGTCACTATGAGGCCATGTTATTCTAGATAACGTTATTCTATGCCTATTCTGGGTCATCAAAATTTCTAAAGACAGCAAGTATCGTACCTTCTTGTTCAATATTCAAAAAAAGACAATGTTAGTTCTTTAGATTATGACTTTCTGTTTAGATCCTTTGATTATTTGTTCTCTATCGGATTTGACACATCTTTAGACTGATGGTTCCCAATCGATTTGATCTGCACTGAAGAAACATATATTGTCGGAAAGTCCAACTGTATAAAATAATTTTACAATAAGTTTGGTACTAGTATTTTGTTATTAATTCGAACGATCACAAAATCATTTGCATTAAAGTTATGTTTTTAAAAGTTATCCTACGTATATCATGTCACAAGATATAACTGTGGCAAAGCAGAATACAATCTGACTACACTTATATTTGTTCTATACCAGCTTTAACATGTTTTTCGGTTAATGGACTTCCAAATGTTTTGGATTGCTCTGCACTGATGTGACATAAGTTGTCAAAATGCGCATATGCAGAAAATAAATTAATAGTAACTTCGGTATTTTGTTATTTGTAATAACAACCACTGTATATAATTGACACTTTAGAACGTCAGTTGTTGCTGCTTGCACACTTATACAGAATAATTCGATTCGCCAGATGATCATTTATATTATTATTTACAAAACCGAATGATTATATTTTTCTGCTCGCTTTAAGCCTTATTGAAAACAGGTAGAGTAGTCATTGCGATTTGGAAAAATAAATAAGTATACATTGTGATTTTCTTGTCAGGATTTTTACAGAGTTTATAGCGGATCCTTCTTTATGAGTAATTTTTAGATATTCATGTAATTTTTTTTTCTCACAACAAGCTGTCAGCTAGTCGTTAACTGTAATATTTGGAACTAGAACCTATGAAGGAGCCGACTTTTTCGGCATTTTCACCACACCAAATGGATTTGTTGAAGAGTTGTTGCTTTGGTCTTGATGTAGTCTAACTGAGATATTTTACCTAAGAAACCTTAACGTCTTAATGAAAAGAGGCTCTCTGTGTCGCTCACCTTAGACATGAACTTCTGATAATCCCAGAGGGAATCAGTCTAATGTAATTTTGCCACTGACTTTCTTCTTGGAAGAGGTATGAACATTATTAACACAACTGTTTGAAAAAGGTCACCCATATACTATTGTGAATATTGTTGGTTGCCGAGAAGACTTCTGAATGCATAATTCACATAGGGTCCTTTGCAAACTATGTTTTCAGCTGGTAACTATATCGGAGGAGTATTGTGACCAAGAATAGTGGTTTCAAAGAAGATCTTAAACGCATTTTACATTTGGTCATACGTTAAACTATTCTCTCCACAGGTGACCATCTTAAATGAGGTACAAACATGAAATTCACAACATCTGAAGGAGACCAACCAAAAACTATTATTACCAAGTTTGGTTCCAATTGCTTCAGTTTTTTAGAGAAGATTTTTAAATGCATTTTCCATACCGTCCCTAAACTATGGCTACCACTGGCGTTCATCTTGGATAAGGTACATGTACGAACATAAAATCACAAACTTTAAAGGGGACCACCCAAGGACTATTGCGTTAAGTTTGGTTCCAATAGGCCAATCGGCTCAGTGGTTTAAGAGAATAAGATCTTAGAATGCATTTCCCATAGAATCACTATGCTCAACTATCTACCGGTAGTTGTCATCTTAGAAGAGGTGCAGACAACCTAGAAACACCTTAAAGGGGACCACCCAAGGACTATTGTGACAAAGTTTGGTCCCTATTGGCTCAGTTGTTTCATAGAGATCTTTGAATGCATGCTCCATAGGGTCCCTATATTAAACTATGTTCCCCGCTATCAGCTCTATTGGATAAGGTGACAAAAGCAAGACATAATTTTTGAAAGAGACTACACAAGGACTTTTGCGACCAAGTTAGGTTTCAATTGGCCTAGTCCTTTAAGAAAAAATCTTTGAATGCATTCCCCATAGGGTCCCAATGTTAAACTGTTAGCACCGCTGATAACCATCTTTGATGAGGTACGAATATTACAATCACAAACTTTCAAATGGATCACCCAAGGACGATTGTCAAGTTTTTTTCTGGTTGGCTCAGTGGTTTCAAAAAGATCTTTGAATGTATGTCCCATTGGGTGTTACGTTAAACCATCCGCGCTGACGGCCATCTTAGATGAGGTGCAAACAAAAAAATAAACACAAATTTTGAAGGGTCCACCCAAAAAATATTGTCACCAAGCTTAGTTCCAATTGGTCCAGTGCTTTCGGAGAAGAAGATCTTTGTCCCATTAGGTCCCTGTGTCAAACTATGTTCCCCGCTGGCGACCATCTGGATAGGGAACAAACATAAAAATCTAAAACTCTGAAGGGGATTTCTCAAGGACTATTGTCGACAAGTTTGGTTCCAAATGGTTAAGTGGTTTTAGAAAAAACCTTTGAATGCATGTTCCATAGGGTCCCTATGTTAAATTTTGTTCCCCGGTGGCAGCCATCTTGGATGAGGTGTGGACAAGCCAGGCAATTTTTTAAGGGGACCTCCCAAGGACTCCCATGACCAAGTTTTATTCCAATTTGCTCAGTGGTTTCAGAGGAGAAGATCTTTAAATGTAAAGTTAACAACTGAAGACGGACGACGGACGCCAAGTGATGGCAAAGCCCACCAATCTGGTATAGCCGGAAGAGCTAAAATAATGTCCCTGTTTGTCCTTTTTGATGCATGTGAATTAATTTACATATTTTTCTGTCTTGGAATAAGATAAATTTACCATTTGATCTAAGATTCACCTTGAATTTCTATTAAAATACAGACAAAACACTTGGTTGTTAAAATATGGTCAGGATTAGGTATCTGATAATGGATATGGTTTATATTATGGATAAGGTGAGGGTTTGATTATGAGGATGG
This sequence comes from Modiolus philippinarum, assembly GCA_002080025.1. Taxonomy (NCBI): domain Eukaryota; kingdom Metazoa; phylum Mollusca; class Bivalvia; order Mytilida; family Modiolidae; genus Modiolus; species Modiolus philippinarum. The sequence goes on along the minus strand of MJUU01051463.1, from coordinate 41,918 downwards.
TAAGGGTTTTATTACAGATAAAGTTAGGGTTACAAAACAAAAAATGGAAGTTACTGTTAATTTAGCTTCTGCAGATGCGTATTTCGACAACTTATGTCTCTTCGGCGCAGATCAAATCAAAACAAATAACCAACAGGATCAACACATAAAGCCAAAATCGACCAAGGACAGAGCTATGTACGTGGGAGATACTCCCTGTGGTAAGGGTTAGGGTGAGATCATGGTTAAGGGTAGAGTAACATTTATGGTCAGAGTGGTAGAAAGAGGTAGGGTTAAGACAAAGGGTTAGGATTCTTGTGGTCTATAGGCTATGGTAAAGATAAAGGGTTAGGATTCTTGTGGTCTATAGGCTATGGTAAAGATAAAGGGATAGTGTTATGGTAAGAAACGGATCACTCACATGAATTTTTATGTAGCTCATTATTCAGATACAAATATTGCACCTCATCCTAATTTTTTTCACTCCCAAATCAATATATACAAAAAAATATTTGTCACCCAAAAAGCAAAAATACCAAACTTTTGTGCTCCTACCTTAAGATATAATATGTAATAAGGGGTGTGTTTCTTCTGCTGTAAAGTATAAAGGAAACAACATTTAAAATATTACCGGATTCATTCCTTAAGAAATTCATGTGAACATATGTAGATGTGGATTAGGATACACTACGGTTCCTTATACGCCATAGATCAACTTACTACGATTATGAGATACGATTAGGGACGATATCCAATATTGAAAATAGCCTACTTTTACTTATACAAATTTACTTTTAAAAATTGAATTGTATTCGAGAGTTTCGAGAAATTTACAAAAGTCGATTTTTTGAACGAAACATATTTCTGGTCATTATGATACCCTCTTTTAAAAACATAAATGATGCTGAAATCAAAACATTTATCGCTTCAGATTTTTTTCTCGAAATATAAGGCTTCGTGATTAGTTTCCATGGCAACCAAATCCTCCGTTATCCTCTTCAACCATTCTAAGAAATTTGATCTTTGAGTTCCTGTTAATTTTCTGATTTAACACATAGCTCTGATCAAAATATAATTTTCAACAGAAAATAAAGTTTTCTCAAAATTTCTTTTTTGTAAGGTTTCCATTGCAACGATAGTTATTTTTGAAATTTTCAATGATGTAGAACTCTATTCACATTGAGCACAACCTTGCTATGAAGTATCATGGAGCTAGTTAAAATAGTTTTCTAGATACATCATTTATAGTGAAAAATATACAAAAGTCATTTTCCCATAGGGTTGCTATTGAAAACTCATCCCTTTTTGAGCCCGAAATGTACCCTTCATAAATCCTTTTGGAGTTTTTATTGCACATCTAGATAAATGGGACAAACATCATGTAAAGTTTGGAAGCTCTAGATATAAAAGTCTCTCAGCTTCAGGCACTTTTATACGAGCGAGAAACAAGGAAAAAAAGAATAAAATTAGAAATGGAATAAAACCATTAATAAACAATGAAAAGATATGGTTTAAATGCAAATGAGACAAAGTTTGTACAAATACATGGAATGATACAACGCTTTTATTGTTGTTCTTCATTTTGAGGTCATAATAATACTTCGAAAATAACCTTTGCTCATACCTCATAGTTAGTAAGTTCAATACAGTCCTACCATCGGTTTGAGTAAAACTGTCGAATAATGCTACATCCTTCGGATTCATGAATATGGAATCATCTACAAACATAAACTGGCAAAATGTTATAACTGCTATCATCCGTTGCCCGACAAAGGACAAACAGAAAAAAAGCACAACATACAATCAACCACAGGGCACTACTTGAGTCAATTGCAAGAAAACTTGGCATTATAAAATAGTGAGATGTGGGCATTATAAACAGGTGGTCAGAATAGCATTTTGAAATAAAAAATACTAACATGCCAAATTTTTGAAAAATAGTATCCATATGAGACAACGGCAGTAGAGTACCGAAGGAACAAAAGAGCGGTATGTATAAAAATAGAAGTCCAAAGACATGGCCAAAACGAGGCCACAGAATACAATGACCTTAGACGGATGCAAAGCACAGAAATAAAAATCACAACATTCAAAAACAAAGCTCTCACAGTGTGAACTCCCGTGAAAATGAGTGACATCAAGTCCTACGGAATGGTAAGCATGTCCTACTCTGTCCGTCACACTGTAAGTGGGTCAATGTAGGAAAATATCAAAATCGGTTGTCAAATCCTGGAAGAAGTGAATCTAGCTGAAAATGTCCGCTTTCGTTTTGGGACACCGACACGTCATATCTTTCAATAATGTTATGGTGACGGCCATCAAATTTCTTGAGGGATGAAATTAACATAGTTTGAACAAATCCCTGACTAAGCATCTTTTTGGATATTGCTTTTGATCTGTTCAAAAAACATCGTACAAGCTACACGCTCGACAATGACGAATCAACTGTAAAATCCATAGGCTGGAGAGGTACGTATATTGCTGCTTAGAGAGAGAAAATTCACAAATGCGAAGTTAAGATCATCAAGCTTGCCATATAGCTTAGATTTCAAACGTCCATCTTCGTCAATATACAAAAAAGTTCCAGGTACGTAGCTGAAAAGGTGTATCGGTTGTTTCTTTAATTACAAACTCATTTTGAGTCTCTCAAGAACAAGTACAACTTAACTTAAATATATATAGAGCATACATCTCTCTCACGGTGAATAGTTTTACATACTCCACACTGCAAGAAAGACAAACCCTGGTCTTAAATAAACAATAAAAGGGTGTGGAATAAATGCAAATGACACAAAGTCTCTACAAATGCATGGTAAAGCCAAGCAATGGAACAAAGCTTTTATTTTATTCTTTTTTTTTAATATTATTTATTTATTCATTTTTGTTTTGAGTGTTGTGGTTTCTGTTTCTGTATTTTGTGTCTTACTGGCGTCATTGTTTTCTGCGTCTAACTTTTGTGTCTTTCTGGCGTCATTGTTTTCTGCGTCTAACTTCGTTGTTTTCTATGTCCTCGTTTTGGCCATGTCTTTGGACTTCGATTTTTGTAGATTCCTCTCCTTTGTTCCTTCGGTATTCTACTGCCGTTGTTTTATTCTATTATTTATTATTTATTTTCATTAAATGTATTTAAATCAATGAGATAAAAATAGTTTTTTTTAATTAACTGAAACGAACTCGAGGAGTATGGTTGCCACGCAGAATTCATAGTATCCGTGAGATTCGTGAAATCACTGGAATTTGTGTTATCCATTCAATGAACAAGTTCTATTCGGACAAAAGAACTTCTTTTCTTGTATTTATGATGTTGTAAATTACATGTGCATCATGGCTATTGGTAAACTCCTGCGATATTGGTTAATTATTGCTTTAAAGTAAACAACACATTGCTGTGCCAAAGACTTGGCATTCAAAAACTATTCTATATAGTCTTTAACCGGAATTTTATTTTGCATTTAAGGACTATATTTAACTATTCCAATCACTGTATCCCAAAAAACCAACTATGTAGGAGAAGTGTTTCTAGACGCCTGATGTTTGAATCGAGACCAGTATCACAAATCGGAAAGGCTATTGCACTTTGCACTTCTACATGATAAATAGAACAGTCTAAAGGGGAAAAAAATAATATTCCTGAAAACAGAAATACACTTAGAATTGGGACAGATTGAGGAAGCGAATAATTAAAAAGTGTGGTAATAGTTAAGGTTCCACTAAAGTAAAAAATTAGGACACATAATAAACATAAAACTTTTGCCTGTACTTTAAAAGCTACATGAAATATAGTAATAAATCATTAGGAAATGCATTCTTTTAAACATAATTTACATGTACTTGCTGCATAAATTGTAAATTAATTTAAATTTAAGATTTTATGACCAAATCTTTTCCTTGGTTACATACTCAAATTTCAAAAAAATCAGGAGGTCAGGAAAACGTCTAATTCTTGTCGAAATTGTTTGGACAAATACTATGATGTATAATGCAGGGCAAGCTAACATTGGTTCGTTTATTAGCATATGTTTTAAGGTAGAAATTTGACAATTTCTGACCTGAATGTGTTGAATTACTTCCCCTATGTACCAAAATTGAACTGAATCTTGAAAATGAACAGTTGTCCCAAATAATCGACATTAGCTTGCCCTTCCTTAGATATTAACGTATACGTCCACAACAATTTTTAAACATAAAAGTCCTTTTTCAGACCTCCTGATTTTTTTGAAAATTGAGTGTTTACCAAATGAAAAGATTCGCCTATAAAATGAAAAATTCAAATTTATTAAAAATTTTCTCAATGTGTACGTGTAGATTATGTTTAACAGAGCACATTCCTTAATAATATTTTGCTACATTTCTTGCAGGTTGAGAAATACAGACAAATGTTTATGTTTACTGAGTGTCCTAATTTTTGACTTTAGTGGAACCTTAAGGATGGCCAAAGCTTACATGATCTTTATCAGTCGGATCGACGTCATTATATATGTTGTAAGACTGTGGGTTTTTTTTGTGTTTTTGTTTTTTTTTGTTTTGTTTTTTTTTTTTTTTT
>MJUU01051463.1:0-16539 GCA_002080025.1 Modiolus philippinarum | reverse complement strand
GTACAACTCATCATCATAAAGCTTCAGACCAAATATGAAATCATTCCCACTGGTAGAAGTCCAGAACACTTTGACGAAAAATTTTCTTTCATTGAGTGGTATAATAAAAAGATAAAGTATCGGCAAACAGAAAGTAGTGGCACGGCAAACCTGAAAATGGCTTACACGGTACAACTCATCATCATAAAGCTTCAGACTAAATATGAAATCATTCCCACTAATAGAAGCCCAGAAAACTTTGACGAAAAATGTTCATCCATTGAGTGGTATAATAAAAAGATAAAGTATCGGCAAGCAGGAAGTAGTGGCACGGCAAACCTGAAAATTGCTTACACGGTACAACTCATCATATAAAGCTTCAGACCAAATATGAAATCATTCCCACCTGTAAAAGCCCAGAAAACTTCCAACAAAAAAATTGTTGACGGACAGACGGACGGACGGACAGACGGACGAACGGACAAAGTGAAAACTATAGGGCACCCACATCTCGATGCGGGGCCCTCATTAAAAATTTGAAGATTTTACATAGAAATTGTAGGAAAAATGATTATATGAGAGGATATAGCTTAAATAATCTATTACAGATTTTGTTCATATACTCTTGGTCATAAATATGGAATATTTTTTGTTGAGAATGCCGGAGATATTTAAGGGCTGATTGTTTTCAAAAATTCAAATTATCCTTCCAAACTCGTGGAAGTTATCAGTTAAATCATTCTTGGACACGATAGGCATCGAAAATTGCATTTTTGGGAAATATTTGTACACTTAATAGATGATTTTAAAAAAATCCAGAACCATCCGATGTTGTCTGTTCGTTACAAGTGGAACTTGGACATGTCATATTATCCCTATCTGCATACTTTGGACTCCATGAAAAATCCAGAACCATCAAATGTTGTCCGTTCATCACATGTAGGACTTTGACATGTCATATTATCCCTATCTGCATACTTTGGACTCCATGAAAAATCCAGAACCATCAGATGCTGTCTGTTCGTTACATGTGGAACTTAGACATGTCATATTATCCCTATCTGCATACTTTGGACTCCATGAAAAATCCGGAATAGTTATTCCTAATTTCTTTTCGCACAAATGAACAAAATAAATACTTTAGTAATCAAATACACGTAATTTGTCGATGTGCCTCTGCATAATAAAATACGTATCGGTTGCTTTATGGAGTTATTTGTGTTTCGAATGTATTTCCGATTGGGTTATTTGACAACAAAGCAAAAATTAATCTTCCAGGTCTTAACAACAATACCAGATTTCAATAAAATTCGGTCTATATTGAAATTATTTATAATAATACAAAAAAAAACTTTTGTTCAAGTGTGGATTGTAGCGTAACGACATAACAAGAGACAAAATGTTCCAAACAATTTCATTTCTTCGTTCAATTAAAACCTACACAAGTATATTTCTCCCACATCGTACAATTATGATCACAAAAATAGACTTAAGGAAATTTATGATTTGATCAGATGAACTGATTTCAAACACTTACAACAGGTCCCGAAGGTTTCATGATACTTCAAAGTATTTTAACTGAAAAATGTTTCTTTGAAATAATTTTTTTTTAGTTTCCATACGGAATGTGCATCTTCATTTAATTTAGCATCTCTGTTTTTATTGAATGAATCCGTAAATGCATATTCTGTAAGTTGTACTCATCACGATTTGAGATGTCAGTTTTGTAAACCTGCCTTGCTCGTTATCTTTATGGTAGTGTCATATACTACATCTAATGTGATGAACGGCGTGATAGAAGCACCTAGCAAAGAACTCCACTCAGCCCGGTTCTAGTGATCAACTTAAATCTTTTATGAGACATCGGTACAATGCTTATGTTGAAAGCTTATGGTGACACAAGATGAATATCAAGCACCGTCTTTTCCGTTTTGGTTCCATCTTTGCCAAAGCTTTAACCTTTCGCTTCGCCACAACCCTGAGAAATCACATGACACGATCATATGAACTCTTTGAGGAGACGTGCTAGCGTCTCCTGATATACTGATATACAAGAATCAGCAATCAAGAGGGAAATGATATGTCCAAAGTTAAACTGTAACCAAGAAAAAGTCAAGTCCGATAGTTTAGATGAAAATGACTATTAAAGTGCTAGATCTTAAATAAAAAACTTCAGTCGTAAGTTGCAAGAATGTAGACTTATACATTGTTGTGATGGCGACCTAGGAATAAAACGCTAGTTGGTGTGACCTTGTGGATAGAGCTTGTCTGATGATGACTTTACTTTTCGATGGAAATGAATAGTTGGGTTACGCACCAATTATGGTGATCAATGTACTATTTTATAGAATTTTGTGACCGAGCAGCCTGCTTTAGTTCATTTCCCAGAGACCCAACCTTGTGACTTTACGTTTTCCAATTGACCGAGCAAATTTCCATTTGCCACGTGATAACCTTTCAGCTAATCCAATTTTAGATATTCATATGAAATTATTATAATTCAAAAAATTATTAGTCATTGAAATTCAGAAAATTCTTCAAGGTTTGAACCGAAATTTCTAAAAATCTGAAAGCCTTTTGTGCATTTACGGACTTTGCTACGCCATAATATTAAATGCATGAGTTGTGTAATCAAAATTTGTCGCCATCTTTGCATAATAACAGGTTCGCAATTCTAAAAAGTTATTGTACAAATACATAATATATGCAATAGCTTTACAGGAAATACAAAACCATTAATGTATGAACAGTTTGGTCTGACGGACAAAGGCAATGGTTCGAAAGTGTGGAAACGATGAAGGATGACCACAGCTAACATATGGAAGCAAGTAAACTTTCTGGATATGACTTAGTACGTAAAATGTTTTATCAGGTATCATGGATCGACGTCATAATAGATGTTATATGTTTTGATTTTACCCAATCAATTTCCGTGGAGATTTTTTTTACTTCAAACAACCAGAAGGTGTCCATATTTGTGGATGAGGTGAAATAAAACAGACTCTATAGGAGTCTAGGATGATGTTTATTTCGCTGAACTTGATTACTCTTTATTCATGGGCCGACTCCGACCTGCTGTTGGGTGTGGGGTTTTCTCACCATTCATTGAAAATCTTATGGTGGCTTTGAGTTGTTATTACTCCCCTTTGGGCCGTTGTCTCTTTGGCACATTCCCCGTTTCCCTTCTTTTTTCTGTTCTATACTTTTTTTGCGCTGTTCAATTATCCGAATGGTTTCAGAAAAGGTTTTCTATGGTCAGCTTTTCAGAAACCAGAATTTTTTTATTCGACCATGAGAAAATTCTATAAAAAACATTTATAAATATTTTCAGCTAATGTGGTTATCTTTGCTTGCTAAGTTGGTAAATAAATGGGCTATAGACTGCAGACAGGCGGACAGGATGACAAAAGTAAGCATGATATTTTTGTTCATTGGGCTAGATGGATAACAAAATACCGAAGTTACTGTTAATTTATTTTCTGCATTTTGGGCATTTCGACAACTTATGTCTCATCAGTGCAGATCATACCAAAACATTTGGAAGTCCATTAACCCAAAAACATATTAAAGCTGATAGAGAACAAATAACCAAAAAGATCTAAATGGAAAAACCGAAATTCAGCTAAGGACAGAGCTATGGATTGATGGAATATGGATGTTGGTTTAGCAAACGATAGGAATCATCTCATTTGATCTGCACTCAAAAGATATACGGTTAAGATAACCATCTTCTTACATTAAATTCACAATAACTTCGGTATTTGCTTTTGTAACTTGTGATATAGCTGAAAAATTACCATCCTAGAGAACATCATCACACATCCATTCATCCTAGCTTACAAGGCATTCTTATTTAAGTACCATTCTGTCGAAGAAACAGGCAAAGTGCATTGGTGCGATGGCAATTGAGGAAAAAGCGCAAACTTTTCATGTTTGATTTTAATAAAACTAACCAAGAAAACGTCATGTTGATAGATAAAAGATTTGTTTTATTTTGCCTTTTTGAGTTATCTGTAATTTAGTTACATTGTGAAAAGTATGGGAAATTTTCCCGCCATTTTCTTCCTTATATAACCAGCCAAAAATCATCCCTAGACCTAACAAATGTAATGTAAAAATTTTTTGGGATGAGTTTTTATGATCAAATGAATACGCTTAAGCCAAAAAATACAGAATGTTAATTTTAATGTGCCGCACAATGTCTAACTCTTAGCTGGAATGCTACTTAAAAATCTTAAGTTAGCAGTGTTTCAACGAAGAAAACATGCTGAATGTTTGACGAGAAACGTTGACATTGGGGAAGACTATGAAGGGAGATAGGACTGGAAAGTGTATTAAGACAGGTATTGGCCAGGGCGTGATAGAAGCATGCAATCAAATTATCAACATGAACACAAATATCAAAATACCGAAATTACTGTAAATTTAGTTTCTGAATATGGTCATTTCGACAACTTATGTCCCTTCAGTGCAGATAAAATCTGAACATTTGGAAGACCATAAACTCAAAAATGTTTAAAACTTGATAGAGAACAAATAAACACATAATTGTATATACCTATTGCATCCGACAATACTTATATTTTGTTACTCCCAAACCCAAGGTATAGAAGTGGCAGTTTCAGGTTCTTTGAGACTGGGTACCCTCTACAATTACTGGGACCCTCTTTCAGTAATGCAAAATGCAGGGAAAGATTTAGTCTGCCTGTTTTGACAGCTTGTCAAACATCAACGGTAGAACTATATTTTTCCCCTTCTCTTCTTCATGGTGTCATTTGTTAAACACATCAGATAATATTTGTATATTATTCTTTGATTTAAATTGCTATTTTGAAAATTCAGTAGAAAAAAGAAATGCATTTGTCTATCGCAATAAAAAAAACTATCCAATAGTTCCGGAATTTCCCCCCAAAAAATACAAAATTGACAGTATTAAAATCTCAAAACATAAAGTATTCATTGAAAATAAATACTACTCTAAGTAATTATTATAACAACAATTTACATATGTTCTCTGTACATATTGTCTGCCTGTCGATTTTTTTTATTATTGTCATTAATTTTAGATACAGTTACACATCAATGAATATCTCAAACTTTTTACTCAGATTTTTAGAGCAAAATTTGGTGTTTCTGTTATCATTACCATACACATTAAACGGTATAGGAGAACCTAACCGATCCTTTACCTGTTGCAGTAAACCATGATCTCTATTTGAAAAATCTATGTCAAAACCTAAACGTATAAATGCCCTTAGTCTGGAATCCATCTCATCGGTTGTATCCAATTGGTCAAAATTTATAACAATTGTATTTCGTTCCTTGTTTGCTTTAAATGTGTGCCAGATATACTTCCATTCGATTCCCGTCCATATTGTATTGCCCAGAGTGTATTTTTCAGAAAGTATGATTATATAGTTCTTGCTTGATAATATTTTGTGAAGAATTTCTTGCTCTTTGACAGTCCCAATAGCTAAATCGCGACACGGAACAAAAATTCGATAACCAGAAGCTGAAAGATTACAAGATAAGGCATTTAACACCCATGATCGAATAGAAGTACTTTCCTCATCAAACGACACGAAAGCGTCATATTTATGAAAAAGTCCAATCCTATTCAGCTTCTTTCGTGAAAAAAAAATTCGTTTCACTAGATAAATTTCGTAGCGCAAAGAAAGAATAAAACTTGAAATACCAATAAATAATACACATACGGAAATGAATACTATCGCAAGTACATTAGAACGTTCGGTCGGACAGATATCATCTTTAGAAATGTCTTTTGCCTCTATGTGACTGTTTTCGCACACATACAGAGTTGAGTTACTACAAGTGTCAGCCCGCCTGTTAACAAGCCAGTCTTTGACCCACGCATGCGTGCATTCGCATTTTGTGGTTATTTTACCAAATTGTACATTACATGGATCCAGTGTTTGAACGACACGGGGTAAAGTCTTCAAATTATTTTCCTCAAATGAAATTGGAATATTTTTGGGCAGACTGTCAATTGCTTCGGGAGACATACTTTCCAAATGGTTTTCAGATATATCTAGTACGGACACATTTTTAAAATAATCTCTGTTTTCAAAATGTTTAATGCTATTATTCTTCAGAATTAAAGTAATTTTGTCCTTGTCGGGAACATAGCGAGGTAACTCTATTAATCCTGCACCAGTACAGTTTACAACAGTTCTATGTAATTTAGGTTGATAAAAACAATGACAATTTTGTGGACACTTTTCTTTTGACGTTAGGTTACAAATAAACAGGTCTAGATGACCTTCTTTCACCATATCTGGGATAGATTTTCCACGATATTCTTGTGGGTTCCAACATTTTATCTCAAAGTAGTCTCTCCAAAGCTTTTTGATAATGTCCTCACCAAGATCAAGATAGGGTTCCATGTGGCAATCACAATCCCATTTAACATCTGGCATAACAAAGCCATATGACATTAGCTTTCCTAGAATGCGAATATCAGTGATACCCAATTTTTCGAAGTCAATAAATTTAGTGAAATTGTTTCCAGTCAAATATACCAATCCTCCGTGGTACGTTTTCTTAGGGTCAATTCTAAAATGGTTTGTGTTTATCATTTCCTCTATTTTATTGGATGAAAAGTCAAATTTACAAAAATCATGATCTGATATGAAATTACTGCACTCTATTGTTCGCATAGCATTATGCGAGAAATCGGCGTGAAATATTTGCAACGATGGTCCAGTGATTGTTGACGGTTCAAGCATTTGTAAATTGTTATGTCTTACTCTAAGTACTCGTAAACTTTTGAGACCTTCAAATGTTTTGTTACCGATAAATGTGATTTTGTTGTAACTTAAATCTAAAGTATCTAACATTGACAGGCATGATATATATCCTATTTTAAATATCCAGTTATTCACCAGTTCTATTTTAACAATCTTTTTAAAATTGCAAATGTTGATAGGTATTTGTGTCAAAACTCCTTGACTATGATAGATGTGAAGTAAGGAATTTTCACCAATATTTAGATCGAATACAATTGCTAGCCCATTTCGTCTGTAATATTCAATATGAAGAGATGTTGTTTTATCAGTTGGTATTTCCCATGAAGGCTTTGCGTTACACACACAGCAATGATCGGAGACCAATCCAGAACCATCTAAATTTGTTTTATCACTGCATATAAAATTTGGGCATTTCATATTCTGCCTATCCGCATGCTTTGGACGCCATGGAATGTGCGGGAGAGTAATTCCTAAATTTACTTTCGCATAAACGGACCACAGAAAAAGAATCCATATTAAATGCATGTTATTTGGCGATATTTAACAATGACAAACTACTGCATTCCATTCTTAGTTGATATATATTATATATACGTATATAGGAAGTGACCACCATGAATCTAATGCTCGATTCAAAGAATCTTATCAACAAAATAAATGAAAAGTTCCACACTTCCGCGTCCATGAAGTATTTATCTGAATTGTGTACTGGCAAGTGTTCAGATATCTCACTATCATGATACAACAATCAATTTTCATTTAATTATGTCAGGAGTAATCCTTTGGTCCACAGAATTAAATCATATTGGCGGGAACTGGCACTGGGCCAAATTGATAGATTCCGAAATCAAAAGTTCAAATTTAATTTCTCTTTATTTATCTAACGATGATTAGAACCAGCCAAAAGGTGACAAAGTTCCTCTCCTCAAGCTAGTTATATTATTCGTTCGAGGTCAAATTTCAATATCACTTACATGTACATCCTGATTTTTATACGCACTCTTGATTTAAATAGTTAACCGTTGTCATAACGTCGTCCTGCGAGGACATGATTTTCTACGATTTTCCCAAAATGTTTGTATACTATTGTCATGGATTCAACCAGATTTTACAAGAGGAAATACTCCTGTGTGTTGTTATTCTCTATCATAGTTTGCAATTTTTACTAAAATGTTACTTTTTTTATCTTTTTAGTCCTGATTTCTAATATTTATATTACGTAGAAACCCGCGAATTCTGAGTTCCGTGTTTTTCCCGGAATTAACACGAGTGTCCACTACTTATGTCGCAGATTTAATACGATGTGTCTGAATTTATACGAGAGATACCTCAATTAAAATGATACCACAGCTTTAATTACATGATAATCATGAATTTTGTGACCAAAAAATGCTAGATGAAATGAAATGAAAGGTTAATTTTCAAAATTAACCGTCGCAACGAGGTAACATAAGGGGTATAGCTAATAAGACAAATGATTTGGATTTAATTTTTTTGGTTCTTGTGGCGCATAATTATCTTACTGTCTGTATTTGTGGTTCTCATCCAGATTTTCCATTCTTGAAATAAAAAAAAATCTTACATAAGGATTTGTCTAATTTATGCGGCAATAAGTAACAAATGTGTTCAAAGTTATATCCAAGTAATGTAATTTGTTGATTGTCCAGTACAATGCCTAGTCAATATAATGCAATATTATGTACAAAAGGTATCCACAGAATTCACATAAACTTTCTTCGACTCAAGTGAACATATAGTATAACAGAATACTGAGCCTCACCCGGATGTAATCCAGGTCAAGTAAATCGCTTAAAATTGAGTGTCTGACAATTCAGCTTTCATAACATCGTGAGAAACCCTACAATGAGTACTCCTACTTCAGACCACACAACTAACCAACCCTTACCATAGTTAGACATCAAATTCGAAATCGCTCATATCAGCGATATGGAGTCCCCTATTTCTACACCCTACTTTGCTATCAACAATAAATACCACATTTCAGACAGCCAGACTAACTTGTTCTCTGCGATAAAACGGGACTCAAAACAGGAAAATATGTACATCGAACTATTTTTTATCGTCAGTATGAACACAATTCTAAAGTTTAAATTGTTTTATTTTTATTCACAAGTTAAAGGTTGAATCAAATGTTACATGTTGTTTCATTATGAATATTTTAACACTGCTATTGTGTCGTGTTAATTGAAAGGGCATCCGTTATGACCAGATTCTACAACGCAATTACGATTATAATCTCACTCATTTCAATTAAATGACGAAAAACCGCTGTAACAAACACTCCAACCAACAACAAGAGGTTAACATATGACAGATCTCAAGTATCCGAGTCATGTGGTTAACTTTGTTGGGGGACTGTGTTGTTCTTAGGGTCGACCAATCAAATGTTGATGTTGTGACTGATTCATTGTTTGCTTCTATATCAATAACTGACAGTTCCTTTGTGAAAAGATGACAAAATGTTACATTATAATACTTGGGTATTTTTTGTATTATGTATGAACGCACACAATATTTTGTCTGTTTCCATCCACATTTGATGACATTATGTTTTCTTTAACACAGAAGCTGACAAAAGGTATACAATTGACGACAGATTTTTTGAATTGATTCTTTTTCTACACTACAGTGAGTCTATTAATAGGGGTCTCAGCGGGGTTCCTTTCCTGAAATCCTGTCATTTTTCTCTACTTTCCCCTTTTCATGGGTGGGAAATATTCAAAAACTCTTAATGAGGTTGATTTTCCCTGTTTAAAAGCTAATTTTTCAGCGAATCCTGCATCATGATTACTTCCTCTTATTCACGTGCATTATTGCCACGATCCCGTTTCATGCTTTCTAGAAAGGCAAATCACGCTTCCAAGATGTACCCATTGTATTATCCGAACATTTTGTTTCCACCGCAACTTCTTCTGAACGCAATGTCCTACACCAAGATACACTCTAATTGACATTGATTTCTCAACCATTTCAGGCTCTGTTCCAAAACAGAACATTCCCCACTTTTATATCGAATGAGAATAGCATTCTTTGATTTTCAAAATATGTCTCAGAATATACATGATGTGGAGACTAACTTGCCTTGCAATCATTTGTAAACATGTCGTAAAAGATGCTGTCGACAGGAAATTGCAGTTAAATTTTTATTGTCAATTACATTTTTGCAACTTGGAAATAAACAAATGAAAGGATATGGAGTAAACGGACATAAGACAAAGTCTCTACAAATATATGATAAAACCAAGCAATGCAATACCCCTTTATTGTTGTTCTTCATACTGAAGTCACCATGAGGCCTTCAACAAAACCTAAATGTATTATATTTGTTTGAAGTTTAAAATGTAACAATAACATTATTAAACCTCAACAAAAAAAAATAAATATTTTAGCCTTGATATATACTACTCAACAAAAGAAACGATACACAGATTTTATCAAAAATATTATTTTACTTCTTTAGCAGAAAACCGTAACTAGTAGACAAAATGTATTTTTTNNNNAACCATCTCCGGTCACGGTCAAGGTCATAATCCGGACTTTCTGTTTGCAGTCGAAAATAATGAGTATACCCACATATTCTTTTTACCAAACCATCACATTTTCGAACCGGCTGCCTTCAAATTTATGTTGCTATGTCGACCATGATTTCTTCATGCTTATTCTCCATTTTCAACTACCGTTCTCGGAAGCGTTAAACGCGTGTTTTGCGATCTTGACGTTGCGACGTCTGACGGGACGTGCTATCACGTGATTTATCATTTGATGAGCATGTGTGCTTAAAATTAATCAATAGTCTTAATTTTGTTCTTTTTTTACATAAAAATGAATTTCGGGGGCAAAATTCAAGATCGACGGTGTGACCGCTCTAAGTAACTGTCCACGTTGAATTTGGATTGAACGGGGCATCTTAATGAGACATTGTTTTGAACTTTTTTGAATGGCACATTGTTAACATGATGAAGTGCCCCAATTTTTGACATTAAACGTTTTAAATCATCCATCATTAAACGGCGAACCCGATATTCGGGCGAAAAACTACCATTCCGGATTTTCATCATATCCGTTCCGGAACCGATTTAAAAATGAAATAAACAAATGCGTTTTGGCTTTGAATACATTCATACACTTAAATAAAAACTTTTAATTGCGAAATACAAAAATATTCACAAAATTAACTCTGTATCGTTTCTTTTGTTGAGTAATTTGAGAGAAAACTGTGAATTCTAAAATGAAAAAAAGTGATTTCAAGACTAAAGATTACATATAGCAAAGGGAACTGCTCGTCAGAAAGAATAAGACAAACTTCGTCATTGGCACACATTCCATTATTCTTGCTCTGCTTGGTGTGGCAGTGTTTCACTAAAATGAAAAAAAAAACACTTCAAATCACTAATTTAAAACAAAATATTGCAATATATTAATAACTTTGGTCCAAGATCTAGTGTCAGTAAGTCGGAGGTTGAAAGCCTTGGCTTTTTAGGGACACGTATCCAAAATTTTAAGAACAATTGCCCGGAATGCCTTAAAAACCTTTTTACAGTTAGCGAACGGCTCATACGAACACGAGATCAAGTCGATTCAATTTTTCTGCTCCAAATATCAAAAGATTAGACTCTACATCATTCTTTTTACTGCTATTTCCGATTGAGTTGAATGCGCTTCTGGTGTGAAATCAAAACTGTTATTGTCAATTGTGTATGACCTTACAGGTACACTAGTTCCTATTGTGTTACAAATTTAACAATTTGAGTAATCTGTGTCTCTTATTTTTTTTACCAACAGGTATTGCTTTACTAAAACATATATCGGAAAAGGTATTTGGAGGATTGCTTTTGTTAGCTAATCAAAACACTCAGGATCCTTTTGAATTGTCCAACAAAACTATTGTATATCAATCTGCTATGGCCGGGGAAGCATGATCTGCGCAACCAGTCACAGCTGCAGGTAAAAATATTGTGATGAAAGCTGTTAACGTCATTTTCTTACTCTCGACAAAACCAATCAAAATTTATGTGCAGTGTGGAGTCCGTAAAAAAATTCCCTGTGCTTGAGGTGTATGCTCTTTTAATTTTGCCAGTTATGGTGTGCTTGCTCACATGAGAATTTCTCATATGAATGCACTATCAAAACTCAACATTTGGCTTTCTTGTTTTGTAAAAATTAAGCTTTTTTTTCTGGCCATTTGTATATATATATTGCCCACATCTCCCGATTTTAGTTGCCAAGTTTTCTTACAATCAACTTAATGAGTGCCCTGTGATCGTTTTTTTATATTGTATTGACTATTGGCCCCTTTGAATAGTATTGGATCGCAGTGTTTGTAAGAGTACTTTGCCCGACATGTTATGTAATGACGACCACGCATTCATGACAAAAATGATATATGCATGTGGCGTTGTTCAACATTTAGCTAGTGAATTATGCTCAAACCGGTGCTAGGGGCCGTCTTGAACTTACTATATGAGGTAGGAGTGATTGCTCTTTGTTGAAGGAATCATGACAACTTCAAGATGAAGAACAACAATGAAAGCGTTGTACAATTTGCTTATTCTTACCATGCATGTATAGGGATTTTGTCCAATGTACATTTACTCAGTATCCCTTTATTTGCTCATGGTACTTGATACTTCTCTGACCCTCAAACAGTGAACAAACAAAAATCAGAAGTATCCTTTTTCATCATTTACTATTCATGACATTCATTACATTTATCAATAAATAAAGTAAATATTCCAAAGCTCGAAAAATGTTTGCCTAATTCGCCCACACATCCTGCAAAAAAATCACCCGAAGTTCGTTTGCCTTTTTTTATTAGCTTCGTTGGTCATTTATAGATCTGTTACTGTTTTGTCTCTAAATTCACCATTTTCTTAAAAGTGGCCGATGCAATACACAGAAATGACTTCATTATTTAATCAAATTGGCATCGTTTAAATTCCAGGACCAATTGCATAAAAGCCAGGTCAATTTGGGTAAAAGTCAGGACACATCAAACTTGAAAATCAGGAATTACGGTTTTCCAGGACAATTCATGTCGTTGTTCTCTTGTCGGATTTCGATGTATTTAAAGTGTCGATACTGTGAGTGATTTCTTCTAAAAATTTGTGCTTTAATTATAAAGAAAACTGTATTTTTAATGAAACTGGAATTTCGTATATATTTCAAATATGCGTTCATGAATTCGAGAGATTACAGAGGTGTAGTATAATATATGATAACTATCTAAGATTTACTATTCAAGTTTAAGGAAAACAACCTTAAAGGGAAAATTCGCAAAAAAATAAAAATTCAGTATTTTATTCCTCATATCTTAGTTAGCACATAAATATATGTAATACTGTTCAATTGTCTTGGATAACTACACAAGACTGAATTAATTGTGGGCAGATCCCGATGCATCAACCGCCATATTGTCGTCTTGTCAACTTAAAAAGTCACGTGATACCTAAAGACCACAAAATACCAAAACTCGATAAGCCCGTGAAAAAACAGCAAGTACAAAACTCTGATCTGTCCAAATACAAAGTAATTTCTTTCACAAAATTCAACGATTTGTAATTTATTCAACAAAGAACTGAAAATTTGCAGCTATTTCTTTTAAATAAATCATTAAATTGATAATATATCTTGAACTTTTACGAAGTTCCCGTGTTACAAATTAACAGAAAACATTGTAAAATTAGGATTTATATACAAGAAGTATTCGTGTATACACCATATTGTGTATTAACTGTTTATTGAGATGACAGGTGTTAGACCCATCCGACCACTTCTACCTGTATAAATCACTTGATCTTACCTGGAAAAATGACGATCCCAGTTGATACCACCTGCTGGTACACAATCAACTCCGCACGCAAACACCTTAAGCATTGAATTTGTATGAGACTCATACCTTAGACTTGTTAGTTATACAACTCAGGGTAGAAACTTCTATCTTTTTTTCTAGAAACTGATTGCAGTTGTATTTACATTGGATGTACATTTTTATGTCATGCAGGAGACGGTTCGCTTTGTGCAGAAAATAAAATTGGTGCAAATTATTTAAAAAAAAAGAAACCTGCAAGCCAAATCTGGTATAGGGGCATTTTATTTATCGTATTTTCGTGCACAGTATAAATTACCTTCTATATACCTGTAAAGTTTTAGGGTATCGTTGGTACCCACAGATGTATAAAATCACAGATAGAGTCAATTTCAGTAATAAAACAATCAAAAAGTGCATAAACTCGATCATATTATAAAAGTTAATTTCATCAACTCTGCATGCTCAGGGTCTTGGTATTGTGCTCGAATCACATAAAACGTATGCATATAGCATTGAAATAAGACTATGAAGTACCGAATAAAAAGTGTTAAAACTGCATATTAACGTACAAATACTAACTTATGTATACTGAACACAGGCTAATCTCTGTGGTTTACAGTATACCACAACTGTCTGTATACACGATTTCGGCATCATAAGTATATATTTTTGTCAGACAACTTGAACCCATGACACATATAAGCATTTTAAAGTATCACTTGTATCGTAAAATGTTGAAGACATTACGAGAATCAACCTCTTAGCGTAATTTTTTTATACAGAAGCTGGGAATAATATATTGATCATATTTGTCCTAGACAGAACTAACCCGAAGTTTGAGCGGACTCAGCTATCTTGAAAAGGAGTCCAGAAACAAAAAGGGTCTAGGCTAATTTGTCATATTTTGTCAAACTTCTGTACGAAATAAAAACATTTCTAACACCGGATATAATCTCTTCAGAATCCCAGTTTTGTGCCGGTGAACGACACTTTTTACAGTATGTGGCCCTCGCAGAAACGTATAATACCAGAAGTCCATTATTAGTACTAATAATGGACTTCTGATAATACTGAATGAACTGCATCTGTCTTTTAAATTTTATCCAGTATCCGTCATTTATTTAATATCAGTGAAGTAATTTAAATAAGCGATTTAAAAAAAATATAGGCGTGTGCATTTTCTACCTGTAATTAGTGCAGCACACGCCACATTTACCTTTAGGGCATGACACAGGTAAAATTTGACAAGGGACATGATCATGTTTATTTGGTTGTTAATTAACCTCTGATGATTACATCACTACAAAGGTATTAATTTTTCTACACTGGAACACAGGAGCACGCGCGCGTGTGTGTGCACAAATTTATTTCTTCCTAGATTGTTTTGAGGATAATAATAGAAAATGGGGTTTTTTTTGTTATTTTGATCTACTTTTCTGGAATCTTTTTGTACATCAACAGCCAATTTTATTTCACAGTAAATTTGGAATTTAGTTATTCTACGAAGAAGTTAAGTTTAAAGAAACAATAAGATTTAAACAAAGGGTAACACGCTTGTCCTTGTTTTTCTGCAGTAATTAGTTATTTAATGATCTCACTCGAACGCTTTAAATAACGATAAAAACAGTGGTATGATTGTTTTTTTAAAATGACCGAGATCTAGCCAGGTGACGTCACTCAGCTAAAATTTCTAGTAAAAATGATTAAAAAATATCGTTTTTCTCCTAAACCCGTGCGAATTTTTACTTAAAACCTGGTCAACATTTTCACAATGTTACTTAGAGTAAATTAAGGTCTTATTCAAAATTTTGTGAATTTTCCCTTTAAGAATTATGGTGAAAGCGTCTGCATGTGTACATTTTTTCAATATTATTCGTGTTGAATCCGGGAAAATCGAAGAATAGCATACCTTCGCGGGACAACATTACCTTCTGTGATATTCATCATATAGAATGATTATTGAATTTTGTGTTCTTTAATAATTTTTTTTTGTTGGGGGGGTTGTATGTTCAATTAATGGAAATGCCGTTATTTGTCTTTTTACTTCACTTTTTTGTCCTGTTAGAATCGAACTAATTCCCGAGAACTTAAATATATACTGATTTTAACACGGGTTTGCCCTGTATGTCTATATTTAGCCCTCGTTAAACGCGCAGGGTAAATATTTGGTATAAATGGATAACCCTTAATAAAGGAAGTGAGAACCGAACCGTCAGTCAAAAGAACGAACAATCCTTGTACACAGGCAACATCGGAAACACCAAGAAACAAGGACACCACATGAGTACGGGACAAAAAAGAAACATGAAGACAAAATAAAATCAGTATATATTCAAGCTCCTAAGTCCACCCACTCCTACTCAATACTAGTATTAGTAGAACTCTATACATTAATTACGTAAACCTAAAAGCATACAAACAAGCCTAAAGTTGATTTCTTGTCAGTAATAAAGTTTAACTGTCCTTGGAAAAAGCGCCGTTGCATATCACAAATGAAATTTGGACAACCTTATATTTGTCAGCTTACGTAATACATATCATATAAAGTATACAATATTATAAAGATATGCCGATTAATGTATCCAGAGGATTTAGGCGTACTAGGCTTGCTTAACTCTCTTTTCTGATAATCTTGTATTGATTTATCGATCTACATGCATAATTATGCACATGCAGCCAATTGGGACTACTTTATTGGTAATACTGATATGGTATATGGATGTAATTGTGGATATTCTGTAAGAATACAAGAACACATTTTGAGTGTCGTTTTCGCTTCCAATTTGTAAAGCAATAACTACATTACGAGTTTCAGTAGTACATAATTATTGGTACGATATATGGTTTTCCGGAGTAAGGGTGTATATGATTCTTGAAACAAAATTTCGTTTTTCAAGAGATAATTTGTTCTACGTTCCGAAAAGCTAGCTATGGAATTACTTCTATGTATTATAAAGATTTACT
>MJUU01051461.1:7942-19628 GCA_002080025.1 Modiolus philippinarum | reverse complement strand
TGGATAGCCATACAACCGGGTTAACCCAATATTTCTTTTGAAATGCCTTTACCAAGTCACCACCATTGCGGTCGACAATTTTGCCGATGGTTTCCACCTGATTTGTAATTTTGTCTCATGGACTTCGGCTCTTGACAACTCTGTACGGTAATTTTGTTATAACCCCATTAGTTAACTAGGCTTGTTTACTAAATGTAAAAGACCTTATAAAAACTTTGCTCCATACGAATTAAGAAAAGGGCCAGCTAAAAGGGGCACACAATTTGTTCCTATTAGAATCCCTATTTTCTATCGAAAATGGCGGCCTCAGATTTGACGAAAATGTTGTCGATCAAAGCTTCAAGCATCAAAAATCTTTTCGTCTGTTATGAGCTCTGAAGCACCTCTGAAGAAGCGAATATGTAACCATAAAACTTCATGCATTGAAATTCTGTTGGATGGAGTTTAAATATTTTATCTTACAATTATTCAATAACCTCGGACGCATTTCTCACGATAAAAAATAATGAAAATAACTTGAACTTTGTACTGTATTTAAAACTTGTAAAAATATATAAATCTAGGTGAAAGTGTTCTAGACATATCTGTCATAAAATTATAGTTCGAGTGTTTAAATTATATTGATATTATTATCATAATTCAAATTCACACGGTGGCTTTAAATAGAAAGTAAACTCTATATATACAATGTACTTGTGTATAAATCTCTGTGAAGTAACAAGGGCCGTCAAGGGTAAGGAAGTTTGTTACCACTCGTTGTATGATAGTTCCTTTATAAAAAAATGATACATAGTGTTTAGTCCCTTGCCTTTCACCGTTGACGACAATGTGTTGTCTTTAGCACAGAAGCTGATAACAATATGTACGCCATAAACTCGCACTTGTTGCAGATTTATTTATCGATTCTACCTGGACTTATGCATCTATATTGATAGGTCTGAAAAATTTGCTTCACGTCAAGTGTGATTATTTCGACTTTCCGATAGTGTACGCCCCGTTTTTGAGCAGTAATATTACCATATCCCAGGCACATAGTTTCTATATACCACAATTTATTTGTTTTGTCGTTACAGTAGTTTGTATAGCAATTTTGTCAATTGAGCGAAATTACACCAAGGTTCCGATTAACCACTTTTAAAATTGTGTATGAATTATCAATGATTAAGTTTTACGGTCGTCAACATTCTATGACGGATCAATATAATGTTACTATTTCGCATATGAAAATAGACATTATTTGGTATATCAAGAGTTTATTGCCGAAATATGACAAAGTTATTCTTTTAATTGGCAGTTTGACGGGTGCAAGGAGCTGAGCTGATCATGCTTACCCTTTCAGTGGACCTGATTTTTTCCAGTTTTTTTTAAGGGATTCATACTGCTAGTGGTTTGTTTTTATGGCATTCCTGCTCTTTTTTGTTTGTTTATTGTTTATTATTCACCATATGAATAAGATATTACTTATTCTAGTTATTTAACTTCTAGGTTTTTTTTTAGTAACATCGATAGTGTTGTCCACAATTATATTCAAATTACAACGAGAAATCGGAGTCGCTATCTGTTTCACTGATGACACCCGCCTCTCGACAAATGGGAAGTTCAGTCATTTATCGATTATTGTTTGGTTTAGACCATCTTCGGCAGCCGTCTTAAGTCTTTTAAATAAAAAAATGATATCCGAGACCTGGAACTTTTTTTTTGTCGATCGGTATAATTCCTTTATGTTAAGTAAAATATCGAAGTGATTTATTCCAGAATTGAATCAGGATATTTCTGACAAATTCAAAGCACTAGTGCAATGTCGGAATACACATATGGGTATTTCAGTACCCCGAAAGTCTCCAGCCCGTAACGTACGCTTACAGGATTGTTCGAAAAAAAAAAGACTTCAGGAGAAGTTACAAATTGTGTCATTTTCGCCTTCAACCACAACCCCGTAAATGTATCTCAAATTTCCTGCCTTGAATACCAGAAGATTGGTCTTATCTCATATGTTTTTATGTTTCTGCATTTGGCATTAAAATGAGATCCTAATATTTTTGATAATGGAAATTACGAGATCTATGTGCGAAAGATCCTAAATATAATATATTTCAAACAGAGGCACATTCATATGGCAACCCATCAAAATCTCTTGACTTCATTACTTTCCCATGTGATAATTCAATTGAACGAAAACAGTCTCTTTCTGTACTTAAAATGTTCAAGAGGGAATTCATATTTGGTAACAGGTAAAGATACGATAGACTATCAAACTAAACACAGATTCCCTAAATAAAGACAAAGAGGAAGATACCCTAGCCTGTTTGATTTTTTTATTGACAATATATTTGTAGAATTCAGATTGCAACTGTTCCAGCAAACCTATGTGGACTAACTGTGCGACACTTTTGGTTGATTTATTTCCTTAGTAGTATGAAGCTAGGTTCATGAAAAGAAAAAGAATATTCCAATATTCTATTTTCAGTTTCTGTAGATAACTTTCTTCCTCAAACAATCCTTACGTTTAAGGATTACCTTTATTTTATGTTCTCATATTATCACCAAATTATAGAGACCACTGACAAATGATCAGCATCATATCTAGACGTATACCTCTATATTAATAAATCTGCCCGCCTGAAATCAGTGCTTTTCGAAAAACTGTCTGATAAATTTGACACCATACTTTAGTAATTAGTTTTACTTCGAGTCTATGACGTATGGCATCTATATTCCACAACCTTTTCGCTATTGTCGCGATAGAAATGTAAACAGAGAGCAAAAGTACTACCTCCAAACACTTTAAGGCCAGGCAATGTATCAATTATCAATACAGATGATTTGATGTCATTATCTTGATTTGACAGATCGTTATGTTTTTTTACTCAAATAACATACATTTCTGAACTTGAGGGAGGGTTTAGTTCCACGAAAACGAGTTTAACCCCACCGCAATTTTTGCGTCTGTCCCAAGTCAGGAATATGTTGGTCATTGGCTTGTCCTTGTCTTCTTATAAAATTTTAGTTTCTTGATATTTGAGTTATTGGATGTGGTTTGTTTCCATTGATTTATTCACTTTTGTTTTTACCTTTTTGGGACCATTTAGGGCTTGCTATATGGTGTGAGGTTCCTCACCGTGTTGAATACCGTACGGTGACCCCTAGATGTTTAATTTTGGGTCGTTTTAACCTGGATATGGGATGTTTTCTCCTTGACATTCACCCCATTTCCTTTCTTTTTCATATTAAGTTACGAATACAAAATTTAAATATAAACCGGATTGTTTATTGGCAGTAATATGGGTGTCACTGGAGAGACATATTATACTTTTCCTATCAGCCCACCTAATGATAAACCCCGTTTTTTGGTACACAACTGCCAGTGCTTTTATGGTATGATTTTACAAGTTCTGTATCTTTATTTTGTCATTGTCCTGTTGTGTCCATATGTGATGTTTTCTATAGCTATGTTGTAAGGGTTTTTTTTACATCTCCTTTGCCTTTGTTGCATTGGTATTCGTTTGCCGATGTTATTACTTAACAAGTGCACGATTAGATTAGCAAAACTTCACTATTACCTACACAAAGGAATAGCCTATTGTATATGCATATTCCACTATTTCATCCAGAGACAGAACAGTTAAAATCAATCTTGTAAATAGTGAACTCTTAAATATGTTAAAAAACCAAAATATCCATGTTGCATAACATACACTGTCAGTAAATTCTATTATGCCGTACGCGTCTTTCAGGGAGTAACCTTTCTTTAGCAACATAAGAATCATTTAGAAATCGCGTGATGATTTACGAAAAAAAAAAATGAAATTCTTGAAATAAACAATTTTGACGATCATAATTTTTTACAGTTTTGAAGTTTTGGACCAATTTCCTCCTTTGCAAACCATGTTCTGTCAACTTGTCGTATCATGTTGATTGTGAGTTCTGGTTTATGTGAACACTTTACGGATAGACTTGACTCGCAAAGAGCTTATTACAAAGGACATTTCTCATCCTCGATTTTAAGGAAAAGTTGTTAAAAAATGTCAAAAACTGATAAATAATCCAGAAAAACTGGGACGTAACTTACATTCTTTACGTAATAGTGGATATCGACGAGGTATTCTGAACAAATCCGTTAAATTGGCTTTGGATTCCAGTGAAGACTTTACATATATACTGGCCTGTCACTGAAATACATGAAGAATCTCTACCAAACCCTTCGGGGAGTTTTGAGTTTATTCCGTAATGCGACAGTATTTACCAGCAGACTAGATTCCTTGAGCTAGCCGGCAGTTTAGCGGCGAGCACTCTTTGACCCTTCTTTCAAAATTACGTATTGTCATATGCCTTTCCTGTTCCAATATATATAGTGGTCATTGAGTTAGTAGTCTACCTGTATTGGGTTTTATTGGCATGTTTATGATACTATAGGGAAACGGGATAGAGAAAGGGGAGGTTTGGGTACCCATAAACCGGTTTAACCCTACCATTGGCTTTTGCTAGTGCCGGTACCAAGTCCGGCTATCCCGAGTTCCTATCGTTATTTATGTTTGTCTCTTGTTCTCATTATTGTTTTCTGGTGCTGTTTGCTTGTAAATTGTGACATGTGATTGCAGCTCCTGGCCATTGTAGGTGCTTGCTGTTATCCTGTTTTTGTAATTCGATGTTGTGAATACGACTACTCGGAGCGATATGAAGCTGAAATAGATTACCAAACAGACGACCATTCATTGAACTTTCCGGACAAGGATTTAGTCTTGTCTGCACTGAAGAGTCATAATTTGTTCATATGATCATCTGCAGAATTCAAATTAGTAGGAATTTCGCAACTCCTTGTTTTACCAACCCACATTTGGATTTCTATGACATGATACCAAATTATCTTGGTATGCTTGACCTCAAACTTTCTCATGAAAATTAATCAAAATTAAATGAAACATGGACTTTGTAACTATCAAATGTTGTAAAATAATAAAAATGTTCACGAAAAAGATTTTACCCTGTATTATCACGTTGTATTTGTCATAAAATTATAAGATCAGTGTTACTACTTTTGTCGATCGATATGATAATATATAAATAACATATAGCTGGGAGGGTGACAGAGCAGATTGTTACCCCTCGAAAAACATTGTCAACCTCTGCGAAGCAGATTGTTACCCCGAGAAAACATTGTCAACCGATGCGAAGCAGAGGTTGACAGTGTTTTTCGAGGGGTAACAATCTGCTCTGTCACCCTCCCAGCTATATGTTATTTATTTTATTATACTGAATGTTACTTTGAATTCAATCATTTATTGAAAATTACTGGACCATGAACAGAGGGTAACATTGCAAAATTGTTACCCTCTCAGCCAAATGACAATTTTAGTGAATGCTACCCTGGCAGCTTTAATAAAAATCTTACATATGATAGATTGAATTGTAAAATCAATTTTTGTTAAGGAAAAATCTTCTAAAGTATAATAACAATAAATATATTTGACAGAATTGAATTAAAAAGGTGAGAGTTTGCAATCTTTAAATGAAATATTTTTAAGAGTACAAGACAAATAGGTTAACAGTATACTAAAATTGAGTTCTTGATTTCTGGCAATATTTTAAATTCCAAATAAACAAGGTCAAAATTAAAGAAAAGTACATAATTAACAATTTAAGGGTAATATTTGGTCAAGATAAGACTCTTGTTGGTTTGACTCAGAAAATGAAAAACTGGCGATTCTAGTCTTCAAATAAATCGATTTTCGGACCAGCATTAGAGTATTGGTAACATGGATGGTAAGTACTCTGGCAAGTACCCTCGGAGTATGATGGTAATGCAATACACTAAAGGAAATAGAAATGTGAACAAAATATTAAAGTTAAGGAGTGCTTGACGGAAAACTATCAACTATATCAACGGACTTCTTTTTTTGAGAAATACTTTATCACCACAAAAGATAAATTTAAGAGGATACCCCCTTAATTCCAGGAGGTTTGTTATAATATAAATATATATAAATTAACGGCAGCAATATTTGTAAGCTCATAATATGCTTGTGATGAGTACGTATGATAAGTCTAAGAAAATAAGACTTTAAAACACAAACCATATTTACTTCATACACAAGGTAAGAAAATCTTGCAAATGATTTCAATATATAGTTATGATAACAAAAAAAGAGTATCGACAAACAGGTACATCTAGTATACGAGTAACTCAGGCTAAAAGTGGAGAGGTAAATTTCAGCACATCAAAGCTTCGAACGAACCAATATCAAGTCACTATCGATACATAAGCCTAGAAATCTTTGACAAAGTGTATTCTGGACGGATAGATGGTCCCGAAAAACTGCATACCCCTCTCTCCCATAAAAGTGAAACAATTAAGAATGTCGACTTAATTCATGACAGGAATATTCAAGCGCGACAAACAAGAATGTGAATATCAAATTACGAGGAAATATGACTAAAATACTAGCACTGATCATAAGACTACAACAGGAATATACAAGGACAAACAGAGCAGTATGACTTCATAACGGGACAAGAGTGGAAATACAACAAATGTTGACAAACGAGAAGTTAACAACAGGAACATATTACTACAACACTAGACCAGAAAAGGCAAAGCCAATGACACCAACATGCGAGCTTATTTATATTATCGTATATACACAATAAAGAACCAGCAAATCGTGACAGAAGGGATGTGCCATCATAATAAAACTTAGAAATGAAGTGAGACAATTCTTGGCCAAGAAAATACACCGGTACACACATGTCGAAGAAACCATTGTTTACAATATTTCGGCGTGATCGGTAAACATATATTTTTGTGTCATGATTCATAAAGAATTATCGAAAGATTGGTCGTGATCATGCACGAACCCCCAAAAAAATCAACCAACCGTGATATCTAATATTACAAAGATGCTAACATGATTACGGTAAAAGAAAATAATTAATCTACACCCTCTGTTTAGTAACAAAGATCAGAAGAAGCAAGTTAGTTACAGTACCGCGGTGCTGGCCCGAAAGCTGACTGATTTCATTTTCAAACTTGCAATATCTAAATTTAAGGAAATTTTGTTCAAAACTAAGGAGTATCTCTCTCATACATAGCTCTGTCCTTGGCTGATTTTTGGTTTTCTTTTTAGATCCTATTGGTAATTTGTTCTCATTCAGATTTTACACAATATTTCGTTTGCTGGATTCACAATGGTTTAAATTTGATCTGCACTATGAGATATAAATGCACATATGCAGAAACTAAATTCACAGTGGCTTCCGTATTTTGTTATCTGACACACTTTTCTCATCTTTAAAGATAATGTTTTTTCAATGGAAAATAAATGCAGTATGGTTTTCGTTAGTGTCCAGTATTCATTTGACATGAATATTTATAAAAAAGAAAATGTGTCTAACGGACACAATGCCCCGCCTCAAAACTATTTTGAACAATGTTACATTTCGTGATAAGTAAAGCATGATATTGCTTGCATGGATATATTTTTATTATGATTTTTGTCTAATTATACCATAATGGGTATTTAATTCAAAGGGTGTTTAATGATAATAGCATACATCCTTCACAGAAAAGAAATAAACCTCAAACTATCCCCCATTTTTCTGTTATCAGTGACGCATGAAGTTGGTGGAGCTGGTAAAAATTTGTTGTGTTTTTTTGGTTTATTTATATCCTAATGCGTATTTATATAAAGTTTCATAATAAAAACATTCATCCGTCACAGAAAAGAAACTTAAACCTCAGTTTAAATCTCGTACCATCCCCCTTTTTCAAAGATCAGTAAAGCATGAAGTTGGTAGTAAGGGTAAATTTTACTATGATTTTTGTTTAATTATACCCCAATGTGTATTCATACAAAGTTCCATAATAATAGCACACATCCTTCACAGAAAAAAATAAACAGCGCCAAGAGCGTATGATACGCCCGTCTCCACTTTTGTTTTTCATAATTATAAACTAGTTAAAACCTTTACTAAATTTTATCATCGATATAAAGACTCAGTTCATAAATACAATACAACCTGTAAACATCTAATCAAGGCTGGTATTTCACATCCCTTATTTTACGGTAATGTTTTATATAAGAGTAAAAAATACTTAAACTCGCCTAACAAACTTATAAAACCTTTAAATCGTCTAATTCATAAGGGTTATAATTACGGTATTGTCGTCACGTCATTACGTATGGCCTTCTTTGGTATAAACATTGATTTTTTGATAGGGTCTTTGCATTTTAACTAAACACATCCTAAATTTCTAAAATCTGTATTGCATGGGCAGGGGTTTTGTATTCTGGTATATCCATGAAATCATTATGCTAAACTCCTCACAGGAAGAGATCTTGGTGGAAGCTGTATACTGAGCGTACATAACTTAATTTGTCAGTTGGTAATGGGTCTGGGGCTGGCATGTCAGTTTACTGCTAGATGACTCTTGTGATTTCATGTTTATGTCCGTATATTTAGTTCTTTCAGTTTCATTTTTCACAATTGACTCAGTCCTGTTGCCAACTCAATTTTACTGTTGTTACGATTGTTTTTTGATTGATCACATTTGCTATAGAGGGAAGGTTTTGACCCAATAAAACTAGTTTAACCCCGCCGCAGCAGAATTGCGCCTGTCCTAAGTCAGGAAATTTATAAAGCCGTTGTGTGTCTTGTCTGTTTTCTAGTTAGTTTACTTTATGTCTATAGGAGTCTAGGATGATGTTTATTTCGTTGAACTTGATTACTCTTTATTTAGGGGCCGACACCGACCTGCTGTTTGGTGTGGGTTTTCCTCGCCGTTCATTAAAGATCTTGTGGTGGCTTTGAGTTGTAGTAAATCCCCTTTGGGTCGTTGTCTGTTT
Source organism: Modiolus philippinarum (assembly GCA_002080025.1). Classification (NCBI taxonomy): domain Eukaryota; kingdom Metazoa; phylum Mollusca; class Bivalvia; order Mytilida; family Modiolidae; genus Modiolus; species Modiolus philippinarum. Next base: position 10,788 of record MJUU01051461.1, on the reverse strand, counting down.
GACACATTCCCCGTTTCCCTTCATTTTTCTGTGATTAAAAGATTCTGGAAATTAAAAACTGCATCAGAACAAACATGATAAGGGACTTCTGATATGTATCAGTTAACAGAAATTGCAATTTCATGCTTTTTTGAAATAATCAAAGTCCTATAATTCTGGCATGAAAAATCCTTGCACAAAGTAAAACCATAGGAAGCTTTCTTCTGTCATATTTAACAATCTTGCAAAGTTTCAAGAAAAATGAACAAAGCGTTCTCTAGCTAGAATACGACGTGTGGACGGAAATGTTATTTCAGGTTTTTTTTTAAATAAACATAGGCTATGACTTTTTAAAGAAAAATCCATCAACAAAATAAAATGATAGGGAGCTTTTTCTCGTCATACCCAGCAATCCTGCAAAGTTTTAAGAAAAATGATTAAAGCGTTCTCTAGCTAGAGTACGACATATGGACGAAAATTGCAATTTCAAGCTTTTTTTAAATAATCAAAGTCCCATCACTCTAGAACGAAACATCCAACGACAAAATAAAACAATAGGAAATTTTCCTCTGTCATATCAAATAATCCTGCAAAGTTTCATGAAAAATGGTAAATGCGTTCTCTAGTTATAGTACGATATATGGACGAAAATTGCAATTTCAAGCTTTTTTCGAAATAATCAAAGTCCCGTAACTCTAGAACGAAAAATCCAATGATAAAATAAAACAGTTTGGGGCTTTCTTCTGTCAAACCCAACAATCCTACAAAGTGTCAAGATATATGGTCATAGTGTTCTCTAGTTAGAGTACGACATATGGACGAAAATTACAATTTCAAGCTTTTTTAAAATAATTAAAGTCCAATAACTCTGGAATGAAAAATCCAACGACAAAATAAAACAATAGGGAGCTTTCTTCTGTCATATCAAACAATCCTGCAAAGTTTTAAGAAAAATTGTGAAAGCGTTCTCTAGTTAGAGTACGACATATGAACGAAAATTGCAATTTCAAGCTTTTTTTAAATAATCAAAGTCCCATAACTCTGGAACGAAAAATCCAATGACAAAATATAAAACGATTCTTCCATCATATCTAACAATCCCTCAAAGTTTCAAGAAAAATGGTCAAAGTGTTCTCTAGTTTAGAGTACGACGTGTGGACGGACGGACAGACAGACGGAGGACGGACACCGGTATATCATAATACGTCCCGTCAAAGACGGGCGTATAAAAACCTCAAGCTAAGGGTAAATCTCGTACTACCCCCCTTTTTTACCAAGATCAGTGAAGCATGAAGTTGGTAACATGGATAAATTTTAATGATGATTTTTGTTTAATTGTACCCTAATGTGTATTTATACAAAGTTTCATGATAATAGCATACATCCTTCACAGAAAAAAAAACTTCAACCTAAGGGCAAATCTCATAATAGCCCCTTTTTTCCATGATCATTGAAGCATGAAGTTGGTAGCATGGCTAAATTTTTATTATGATTTTTATTCAATCATACCCTAATGTGTAATTATACAAAGTTTCATGATAATAGAATGCATCCTTCACAGAAAAAAAAACTTCAACCTAAGGGTAAACCTCATAATACCCCCTTTTTTCCATGATCAGTGAAGCATGAAGTTGGTAGCATGGATAAATTTTTATTATGATGTGTATACAAAGTTTCATTATAATAGCATACATCCTTCACAGAAAGAAACTTAAACCTGAGGGTAAACCTAGCTTGGAACGGACGGGCGGACGGACGGACAGACCCGAACACTATATGCCCCTACTATCGTAGGCGGGCATAAAAATAAATGACCTTGTTTTAGCTTTGTGTTGGGTATGAGGAAAGTCCTTATAGTTTTTTTTTCTCCTGTAAAATCATCATTTAACTTTTAATAATATTATGATAATTATAACAATTATAAATGATATTTTAAAAAGGGAGAAAATAAAAACAGAGCATCGTACCCTTCCAGACAGTATTCAAGTTTTTACCCAATTTGTCTTGGAAAAGTTTATAGTTTCGCTTACACTTTATTTAAATATGTAGATTAGTTTACACAACTTGTTCGATTTGACACTCGTTTAATTATGGGAGACTATAGAGATAGGACTATTCGTGTAGTTGAAGGCGGAGAGAAGTGGTTAAGTACCAGTAAGTAGGACAAGAAAGGCCACATTAAATAATTAAATAAATAAATAAATACCGACATAACTTCTTATAAAAAACTAAATATACAATGTAAATTAATTTGAAGTTTCCCAAAACATACCCCACATGACAACTGAAAAGTAGATTATTTCACAAAAAACAAAAAAGACGGAGTTCTACAAAATTAATAAAAAAAATGTAATCTCCTTGCTCATCAGTGACAAATTGATGAATAGGTCTTCCCGTAAGCTAAATGTTTGGATTTCTTTTGTGATAAAACACCTCTTTCAGTAACTGGAAAGTCCAGTATTGATTGATTATTGATTTATTATTTAGAGTTTAACGTCCAGTGAGCAATATTTCAGCTATATCAGGACGATAACAAGTTAATCTATTAAAAAATGTAAGTTAAGAAAGAAATAAGAGTGGAATGGACAACTGGGGCAACGACTTTTGATTGCCACTGGAAAAAGGGTGAAATGGGTAGGGGCAGGAAATTTAGCCTTCCATACGACACCCAATGCGTCTGCTTCCTTTTATCTCTTTATACTGCATGGATCTTGGCGTTTCTCCACACAGTTTGGCTTCAATGGTTCGCGGTCAGGCTTTCCGTATTATAACTGACTACCCCGCAAAGACAGTGCATTCCCCTATCCATCACTTTGGGACGCGCCCGGAAGGTCTGTAGCCGGAGCCCCTGAAAACCGATTCTGGTG
>MJUU01051457.1:4126-22381 GCA_002080025.1 Modiolus philippinarum | reverse complement strand
CTAAAGTAGAAGGCGAGACATAGGAGAGTACCTTGGATAGTTGTAGGGTGAGACCAAAGTAGAAGGCAAAGTAGAAGGCGAGACCTAGGAAAGTACCATGGATAGAGGCAGGGTGAGACCAGTGACAACACTATGGACTAGTGAAGTCAAAGCGAGGCACTCAGGACGAGGTCAAAGGTCAACACTATAACAAAAAGGTTCTAGAGACAATGATTAAGGTGTAGTAAAAAATAGATTAGAGTTAGGGTAAAAGCAAGGTCAAAGCTGGGATAAAGACGGGACCAGTAGGCAAAATCAATGACAACACCAAGGGGACCAGGCCAAAGGTCGATGACACACTTAGCACCTCGTCAATAACGATTGCAGCGCCCTCTATATTAGCACAAAAATTCGCTCCTGAACTAATTTGCATATTTTAGGGAAAATTAGGGGAAAATGAAAATATTTTACAAAGAATGCACTATGGGGCTCCTCGCCAAAAGTGGTCTGAGGTAACGCATTATACTACTAACATTAGATTACTTAGAACATGCTTTGGCAAATGTCCAATTAAAGGTGTGTAAACTCCTATAATCGTTATCTTCTGTTTGATTAAAACATGCCGAGGTGAAAGTGATTGCCAATCATGCAGACGACGATATTTCGTTTGTTTTGTTGAAGGCAGTACATCCCAAATTCTACTTTTTACCTGTAACCGATAAAAATTATTTTAAAAAATGAATACTCCCTGAAGATGATCGTCGATTATGAATTTGAATCAAGCAGACACGTTTCAGTAGCAGGTCATTTCCATTTGTGACGTCACGTGAAAAACGTCATCGATACATCTTAAGGTAGATAGACACTGTTGCGCTGCGCATTGCAATTGCGCATAAGAAAAATAAAGAGTCGGGTATGGGGTAGGTTTGATTTTCGGGCCGGAACAGTAATTTGACGGCTTTTCCTTTGTGACGTCACAATTGAATGACAAATGTGAAACGTCATATTTCGTTTACTTTGCAGCGAATTAACTCCCTTTTCTCCAACGGAAACTTTTTAGATATCTCCGTTAAAAGCATGGTGACACATTCATTTTTTAATTGTAACCAATAAATTACATCATAAACCATCTGCTCACAAAAATACATCAAATTCTCATGGATAAAAAGTTCATTTCTATTAAGCTAAAAATTGCCTTTCCATATTTTCCCCGTGCATTCTTTGTAAACTTAGGTGAAAAAATGGCTAAAAATGAGCAAACTTTGATCTCAATTCTAGAAAAAACAAGCATGGTGACCCATACTTTTTATTGTATATATTGGGTAAGTATATATTTATAGGATTGATTCTTCAATTGTGCCGATTTACAGCAAAATCTCATGGATATGAATATTATTGTCTATCTACCTTAAGACCGATAACATGATAGCCACCGCGATAACCAAATTTAAGTACATGACTTTAATTTTATTAACTTCATCTATGTACATGCATATATATTCCAGCTTATATAGGGTCGTTCTCTGTTAGTCGAGGGTGGGTTTACATTAAACAGGGCGTCGGTTATGACATACATCTAAGCTAAATATTGTAAAATAATCGGAATTGACGTTCAATCAGACAGTATTTCATTGCCAATGAAAACTAATTTCATTGAAAAACAAAACTATTAAAAGTTTTATCGTAATATCGACTTAAAAAGCTAATTTTTTGTCAAAAGTATTGCATTAGGGAGTGATTAGTTCCCAAGTATATCTAGGTGAAGAGTGCGAAATAGCTTCCAGAATTAAAATTAGTGTGATTCTGTCTATAAACTTTGTATTTTTCGACACTTTGAGTGAATTTATACAGAAATACAACACACAATATGAGATACAACAGGAAACACCTACAATGGCTGAAAATTATAATTACATGTCTCGATCTGCAAAGGAACTACACAGAAAAAACACAAATTAGACAAAAGATACAAGCACGGAAAGTAAATATTATCATATCCATTCCTAAAATTGTAAGAAAAACTGAAAAAAGGAAAATAAAATACCAAAACGTGTTACATTTTACAAAACGATATAAATCTTATTTAAATATATATTAACACATATTCATTTATGTAGGTTACTTTTATTTGAAATTGAGTCATTATTTTGTAGTATGCAGTGTTTTGAAATTTACAGAAAACTGTAAATGACTGTCAAATTACCAAAAATTGTACCATACGAATTGCTGACGACAGGTCAAATCATGAAGTATAGTTCTGCTTTCATTTAAAACAAATTTTACCTGCATGTCTGGTGGGTGCATTAAAGTCATTTAAATAAGAGTTTGATCCCTTCGTAACACGGTACCTTAATCTAGCTGTGTCAGTCCGCAGGGTAACCAGATCAATATTTAGCACGATGCATGCACATGACTATAATAAGGGACCGACCATTTAACTTGAAAGGGGGAGGGGACTATGGTTTTTTTTTCTAAAAAAATATTTTGGAGCTGATTTTATGTGAAAAAATATTTTGGCTGCCAATATGATGAAAAAAAAATTCTGAAGGAGGCTTTCTGCTCCCAAAAATAATGTTAATATTGAGAAAAAAAATGTTTTTTGTTGCTACATGTGAAAAAAATAAAAAAATTTCTGTCCAGAAAAAAACCATAACCCCCCCCTTTCAGGTTAAATGGTCGGTCCCTAAAGATATAAACAAAGAAAAGGTCAGGGCGATGTAAAAGGGGAACGGGACAATATAAAAGGAGCATATGACAGAGTAATTAGGGCACAGGGCGGCACCGGACTATCTGAAAACGCAACAGGGCGGATTTAGGAAAGGGCGGCCGTACCGTCCTGTGAAAACGATCTAGCTGGAACACTGAAGTCTGTATAATTTATGCTAGCTCTTGCGTAACTAATCAACTGTGAAACATAGCAGAAGAAGCTGGAATATTACTGCCCATGTTAGGAAAATTGATAATTTTGAAATTTAAATCGCCACTTTTGTCGCAATTTTTTTCCTAAAATTTGTAAAGATCGTTTCAAAAGATTCCATATTCCCTTTAATGTAGTGAACCCGGGGTATGGGAGATAACTCCCTTTTCTGCACAAATTATTGGTTTTGATTGATATGAGTAAAACAAAAACTTGAGAATATTCATCATAAATAGAAATAAAATATTCATGTTATCATGAAACTACACTCCTTTCAAAGTGCCTACATTAAAATATCTAGATTTTGAATGGCAACTTGAAAATATTGAAATAAATGAAAGATTTTTGGAAAGGGGGATATTCTTTATGCTTGACTTTCAGAATTAAGGAACATTAAGACTTTTCAGACAGTTTCTTAACATTGTAAAAAACGGTACCGTGAATTTTTATTAAATTTTGATATGTCATATGTGTGGAGCACCTTTAGTGTTCCAGTTTTTGGTGAAAATTGAATGCAAGGATTTTCATCTAGAAACATTTGAATGAAGCAACGTTTTGACAACATATTTTTTTTATTGCAAATTAATACTTAATGCTTGCTTATGATCATTATTCTCTCACATTTAGTTCTTCAAGTTTCTATGAAGAAGTTTGACAATTTATAGTCTTTTTATGACAATTCTTATTCATATAGAGTACAGAAGTATACACTTTATGGCGATTACTGAACAGAATTTAAAACTCCAAAGAGAGAGGTGTTTCCATAAACTATAAATCAAAAATCTTGAATGGTGAAAGTTTTCAAAACATTTTCTAGAAATATATTAGTACATTATTGTTTCATACTGTAAATTTAAAGAAAATTGAATTTGTGGAAATTTTTGTGGTCACCCCGGGTCCACTACCTTAAATGTTAAAAATCAACTTAATGTACAATTTGTAACCAAACTTAAAGATTGGGATAGTTTTACCTCGCAATAATGCTAAATGCTAAATTATTTTTTCGAAAAAAAAAAAAAAAAAAATGACTAAGCTTTACTGATTTCAAACAAAAAATATTCACCGTAAATCATTATTTATACATTTTGAGTCTACGAACCTACGGCGTTTTCTGAAACGACGAAAAAAAATTAGATTTTAAAAATTTAAAGATAATAAAAAATCTTGCTCGAAACTTCTCAAACTTTTTCTTAAACGGCCGTCTTCAAAATGACCTAACAATGACAGAACCCCTTGTTTATATGGCAAAACACAGACATAATTTTTTTTTTTTAGATTTTCATCACATTGGTGGAAACTCGTGTGTTAGAACTACATAGATTTCGAATATGCCCCCTTTATTCAAACCCAAGTTGCTACATAAACTGCAATAAACATACGAACTCTAATTTATTTGTGATTTATTCTTGTATCAGCAGCAACAACGATGATCTTCAAACAGAATTCATGCATTGAACTGAATTTTTTTTTCTGGTCAAAGCTACCACTTTTTGTCTTTAAATCGGGTTGTGCATATTTTTACATAACGACAGCAATTTGGAGAATGTTTTTTCATTCATATTGTTCTTTACCCAAAACAGCTTCAAAAATGATGTTCATGTTAAAATAAAGGTGATATTTAATCTTTTGCAGACTGTTTATCTACTTCTTACTAAACCAGATTGTCCTTACCTTATTGTAAACATTGCCAGGTTTGAATAAATGCTCATACAACGTCTACAATAATAACCAAAAAACTTTTTTTCTGAAAATGATTATAAAAATATAATTTCATATATTAATCAATGAAACTATGGTAAACGAACATCACAAAACAGAAAATCATAAATACACTGAATTTTCACGCTACAAATGATTTTTTTCATTTTTTTCTCATACCTTGCACGCGGAACCAGCTTGGAATTCTCCTTGCATAAATCTTATTTCAGATATAATGTCTTGTAAAATTATTAGCTCCAAATGCAAAACCAGGAATTAACTCAGTTTGAACATACCCGATGTATGATAGGCTCAATGTTTCATCAATGTCATCATTGTTAATTTCAGTGAAATGAAGCATTGTTTTAAAACAAAAACATAATTATGTGGCTAAAATTGCAAATGTGCTGGTATTGAAAGGTTTCACAGAAATTATGTTTTTACTGAATAACAAAATACATGTACTGAGGTAACTGGAAATTTACGGTCTGCATATGGCAATTTCGACAATTAATGTCTCTTCAGTGAAGATAAAATCAAATCATTGGAAATTCAGAAATCGAAAGATACATAAAAGATGAGAGAGAACAAATAACAAGAAGGATCTGAAATGCAAGCCAAAACCAGCTAAGGACAGAACTATTAGGGAGATACCCTTTAGTTCAAACTAAGGAAGGTCTCCATCATTTCCAAAAATCAATAATTTGACCTTGACATTCAAGGTTAAGGTCACGGTGACCTAATTCTTTTACGCGACACTCTGCAACTACCAATACAATGTATTCAAAATATGAATACAATAGGCCTTAGGACAAAGAAGTTATGCCCTGGACAAGGTTGTATTTGAAGAAAACGAAAAAGAAGAAGAATAAGGGGTATTTCAATATGTCCCCCTTCCGTGAAGGGGACACATAATAAACAGCAAAATAACGATTTAATGGTAAATTTTCTGTCTACAGATGTAGGCCATAGGTTTAAATCACTTTCCGTGCACCCCCTTTTATGATCCAAATTATATCTCTTCTTTAAAATAAAACATGTTAACACGAATATAACCTGCACGCTTAGACAGTATAGGGCCACTTTTTTAGTTCATCTCGCAAAATTCTTGTATTTCATCTTTTAAGCTCTATAATTTTTTGTAGAGAAGTTAAATTATCTGAAATTTGGTACCAAATTTAAACTAATTTAATATCCTTTACAATGGACACAAAATTGTCCACTTTACGCCATTTTACGTCATTTAATGACCTTGGGATACAAAAAATGTACCCCCTGTCAGAAATTGCTAAAATGACGATTTTTTTAGCTGTCAATTCCTTTCAGTTAGATAAATATCATCATTTGATCTAGTTTTATTCATTATTTATCAGTTACGATAGAATGTTGGACAATCAGACCATTAAAGTCCATAGAATTTAGATTTTCGTTATAAAATGTTTGAAAAATGTAAATTTTTGGAATTTTAAATGTTTTCGCAATATCGACTTTTTGGATCGTACAAATTTGAATATATATCTATTAATTGCCAATGAATAATGATTAATGATATGTAAGCAACAAAGTGTGTGAAAAAAATTTAGTTTCAGACTTATTGTTGGTTCTACAAGCAAAAATTAGCTTTCCTCTCCCCTTGAAATTGAGGGAAAATATAAAGTTTTCAGGCTCACAATGATAAAAAGATTATGTTTAAGACAAATTCTTGAAAAGATTACACTCTAGCTGACATGCAGAAGACCATGTAAGTAGATATAAACATTTTAAGAGGTCTTTCTTAGGCCCATCTGTTCGAAATTTTATTCAAAATGAGAATTTTCCGTTTTTCAGAATTTCTGCTATTTTGACTTAGAGATGTACATTTTTTTGTAAGTACTTCATGAATTTGATATATAGCTTGTCAATATGCGCTTATGCAGAAAATAAGTTTACAGTTACTTCGGTATTTTGCCAGTTAAAACTATTAGAAAGTTTGATTTTGAACATTTTAGACTAACTACACTCATAATTGCCAACATATATCCCTTCCCATAAATATTTAAAACAACTTATTCATTTTATTCAGCTTGAAAAGCTTAAATATTGTATAAAGGTCCAATGACATATCGTTTCAAACACCAAAATACACAGAGACTCCCATATATTACAAATAAGATCACGCGCGTGGTTTATGGGCATTCATTCAACAATTCGACTTTGAATTTTGCAGAATTCTGAAATACTGAACATTCCAATTTTTCACGAAAATCGCCCAAAATATTCATTTTTTTCTCATATTCTGGCGTTAAAATTGCATATAACGATATATCAAAATTTTAACGCATTTTTTGGAAAGAAAGTAAGACATATATATGTCAAGACAGGCATCATTTAAGACTTTAAACTTGCAGGGGTAGGGGTAAAAATTTCTGTATTTAGAGTCAAATTGAGCCATTCCTCTTTTTCTATACAGTGTTTTAAGATTGATGTATCGCTTAGAACAATTAATATTATACATATGAGATAATATCTCATGTGTACACTTTGATCAATTACTATAATCTAAATTTATGTAAATTCAAAAACCAAAGGATTTACTCCCTCCATCGTAGTTTTGTCCTTAGATATATTTGATATTACTGATTATTCGGATTGCGTTTGGTTTTATGCATTTTAAGCATTTTTGAAAGTATGGATTTCCATTGTTTGGGTTCTAGTGCTGCTGATGAGGAATTAATTTCCGAAATGGCCATACAGCTCATTAAAATAATTGCAGTTTGAGTTAACAGATGTTTTATGGTCTCATGTTCATTGACTCCATTTCCTTTCGTAAAATATAAAATATATATCTGTGGATATATCTTCCAGATTTGGCATATATTCCGATTTAACAGTGAACTTTGGACAAGTCTAAAATGTTCAAATTTCCTGTTTTTCTGATCTCACCCATGTTTTTTTATATTGGGTCTGTGTTGTTCATCTTTGTGTGTGTGTCTTCATTTTTCTTTTCTGTGCCGTTCTCATGTTGTGTCTCTGTTTCTTTGTTGTTTCCGATGTTGCCATTGTCCTTCGATTATTCGTTTTGGATTGACGTTTCGGTTCTCACTTTCTTTCATCAATTTTGGACAAACTATTGAGTTTAAGTCGACAAATGGCTTTTAGATTACCTAATCATGATGTACGTCATGCAACATGGTCATATACAACCGTATTTTGTGTGTTCTGATTGTTTTAATGCGAACATAGACAAAAAATTGGCAAGTTCAGGGAAAATTTGTTTCGATAGGAGTAAGAATTTCGGTATTAAGAGTCACATTAAACACTCCTTGTTTTTCCAAACAATGTTTTAAGAGAACAAACGTATCCCTAAGAAAAATTAATTGGCAAATCTGCAAATATATGCTCCAGATTTGACATTTACGATTTAACAGTAAACTTTTAACAAATCAAAAATTTTGAATTCCCATTTTTGTCTCGCCCGCGACGAAAAAGTCGCGGAAGCGAGACTTAGGGAAATTTTTCCGGTGGCGGCGGCGGCGGCGGCGGCGGCGGCGGCAACGGCGTCAACAATTGCAAACTATTGTGAATTAAAAAGCTTATGTTAGTTGTAGGTCTTTAGTATTTGATGTTGCATTATTATGGGTACAACTCAAATCCCTACTTAGATTATGGCCCTGGCTCCTTAGTCACACAAGAACGATCACTTTATGTTTTTAGCAAGCAGTTTGTACAGCCTATACCAGTACTCTTAGGCACTTGATATTTTATATGCAGATGCGTCTTGGGGAGTACATACCGATTCCATGCCGGATGTTGGCCCTGGCCCCAAAGTCACGCATGAACAATAACTTTAAGTTTTTTAGCAAGCAGTTTGTACAGCCTATACCAGTAGACCTAGGCACTTGATATTTGACATGCAGTTGCGACTTGGGGAGTACATACCGATTCCATGCCCAGATGGTGGCCCTAGCCCCTTAGTCACGCATGAACGATAATTTAAGTTTTTAGCAAGCAGTTTGTACAGCCTATACCAGTGGTCCTAGGCACTTGATATTTGACATGCAGTTGCGTCTTGGGGAGTACATACCGATTCCACGCCCAGATGGTGACCCTGGCTCGCATGAACGATCACTTTAAGTTTTTAGCAAGCAGTTTGTACAGCCTATACCAGTAGTCCTACGCACTTAATATTTGACATGCATTTAAATTTTGGGGTGTACATACCGAATTCACGCCCAGATGGTGATCCTGGCTCCTTAGTCATGCATGAATGATCACATCGTTTTTTCCAAGGAAATTGTAAACACAGTTAAAGACTACATTTTATTTTTATTCCTGCTGCAGTAGATCAATGTGCAAAGTAAGGCGACGCAAGGGGCGGGCGAGACATATCCTGTGTCCACAGTTTATTCATTTATTTTAGGCAAAATATTGAGTTTAAGACAACGAATGGCTGTTGCTTTACCAAATCATTATGTAATTCATGCAGCATTGTCACATACAACACACATTTCGCGTGTTCTGGTTATTTATTCGAACATAGACAAAAAATTAGCAAGTTTAGGGAAAATTGTTAGGGTAGGGGTAAGAGTTTCGGTATTCAGAGTCACATTAAACACTTCTTGTTTTTCTAAGCAAGGTTTTTAGACAACAAAATTAATTGGCATATCTGCAGATATAGCCTCCAGATTTGACATATATTACTATTTAACAGTAAACTTTGGACAATTCTAAAATGTTGAAAAATCCACTTTTTCCTCAATTTTGAGTTTAAGTCGTCGAATGGCCGTTTAATTACCAAATCATGATGTAAAGTAAGTGAGAACCGAACCGTCAATCAAAAGAAAGAACAATCCATGGACAATGGCAACATCGGACACACTAAGAAACAAGGACACCACTTAAGTACGGGGCAAAAAAGAAAAATGAAGACACACATACAGATGAACAACACGGACTCAATAAAAACCAAGGGTGAGATCACGTGTACCAGTAGAGTAAGCATCTCCTGCTTCTTATAAGACACCCGTCGTGTTGAACATGTCAAATCCGGTAGTAAAGTCAAATCCATTAGAGGAAAAATAAACTTTAGTAGCAGAGGGAAAGATCTGTTGTCATCTGGGAAACAGATATCCCATAGCGATCCACAGTCGACCGTATAACTTCTGTAGTGATGACTTTACGTTTTTGGTAACGTACCCTTGCTTAAGTAGTCTATTTGTAAGCAACTGAGCTCTATCAAGGAAGTCTTGCCACATGATGATATACAACACACATTTTGCTTGTTCTGGTTATTTTTATTCATCATAGACAAAATAAAGGCCAATTTCAGCATAAATTTTTTGGGGTAGGGTCGAGTTTAATGGATGTGGGAAGTTTATACTACTTCAAAATTGCTATAATTTGTACTAGTTGTAAAGAAGATATTATGTACTTTCATTTTATACCCAATTTTTATGAATTTAAACTATTCATAGATAAGATGAGGCAAGAGTGGGAAAAACTGTCGAAAACGAAAATATTCAAAGATCTGTTTTATTTGTCAACTCAAAAGTGATCGTTTGGCATTTAAAAACATGTTAACATCATGTTAACATGTTTAATATTATAAAGTTCCGAAATTGCAATGCAGTTATTAAATTAATTGCAGTTGGATTTAACATATGTGTTATGGTCTCATGTTAATTTACTCCATATCCTTTCATAAAATATTAAAAGACTAAAAACAATCGCAAAAATTATGAAATGAAAATCACACTGGGTTCAATAGACCATTGAACTTTATTGGTATACACATGGTACTTATGTGGATATTTGTGAAGCTGATACCATAGGCCATCATTTTATACCACTATTAATAACTTAGAGGAAGCAATCAACAATTCGAAGCAATTGAAAGAAAACCTTTCTGTTAAAAACGAAATTTCGAAATTTCTAAATTTCGTTGGGTGGGCATAAACAAGGGCTCTGTTCTAACATTGCGTGCATATTATGCCCATGTTTACATATTGTTGTTAAAAGACGTGCATTTAAACGGTAATAAAGAAAACGAATTCAAATAAAATTTAAAAACAAATATTTGCACAAATTTCTGTTTTCAATGGAAAAATTAATTGATCAAAGGTAAGTTATCCTTTATCTTGTCTAATAAATCTTTTCAAATTTCTTCTAACACTCATTGAGTATTCTATCAACGTGTAACTATTGACAGGTACATGTATCACTGAACTGAAGTATATATCCTTTTTGGTTAAGAGACGCGATATTTGTACGACAGCTTATTCGTGCCAAGTAGAAGAAAAAAAAATTAAAATCGTTAAAATGATTTTAAAAATCGTTTGTACGGTTTTTTAAAATCGTTTGTACGATTTTAAAATCATTAGTACAATTTTTTAAATCGTTTGTACGATTTTTTTTAATTCGTTTGTACGATTTTAATTTCGTTTTTACGATTTAAAAATCGTTTGTACGATTTTAAAAATCGTTTCTACGAATTTAAAAATCGTTTCTACGGTTTTAAAAATCGTTTCTGCGGTTTTAAAAATCGTTTAAACGATTTTTTTAAAGTCGTTTGTACGATTTTAAAATCGTTTTAACAATTTATTAATTCGTTTGTACGATCTTAAAATCGTTTAAACGATTTTTCAAAATCGTTTGTACGATTTTAAAAATCGTTAGTACGGTGTTTAAAGTCGTTTGTACGATTTTTAAAATAGTTTATACGGTTATAAAAATCGTTTGTACGATTTTTAAGAATAGCTTTTTGGTTTATTAATACAATTGTATGGAGGCTTATTTATGACATTTCTGCATTCGTGAAGTTAATAGACTGCCCAGATAATGATATCCATAGAATTAAGATATTAACCTAATCAAAGGGCCCATAAATAGCATATAATCAATTACAACATACATTCAGCTCTCAGACATCATTAACATTTATAATACCATTCACAATACAGACATAATAATTTCTAGGGAGAATGATTAAAATTGTACTCTCGCTTACTGGCAAGTCCCATAAGCAAGCCTAAACATATTAAACGAATAGAGATAATATTCGGTAACGACTTGAGGTTCGAAATCGAAAGATAAATATTACATTTCCAGGTCATACGACTATTGACGTTTAGTACATTATCTTTTTTCTTGCCTGAATTCAAGAAGCTAGAAAGTCGAGACAAAGAGGTTGTTCTAAGTCTTCTAATTGTTTTCAAGGAAGAATTTGCATTTGTCCCATGCATATGCTTATTCCAGTCGGTATCGCCAGCGAGGTCGTGCAGAAGTTCGGTGTTGCATGGACGAAAAAGAGCATTTGAAGAGTTAAAATGGGTGTTCTATGGAACACATGTGTCGCCTGCACTATATATATATTAAAGAATTCATGTTTTGTTACAGAATGACAAAATCCAATTAAAGCATGAAAAATATTAATAAAGCAGAACAAAATACATTGTGAACATCTAAAATGTATATTGAAGCCTTCCTGCCAGTTCGATTGTAAAGTTCGTAAAGTAGTTTGAAGGAGTTGTAGGTAGGGAAAGCATACCCCAAAGACTCCAATAACCTAAAATGACAAAATCAAAAGATAGATAGAAAACTTCAAAAAATATATATTAAATGAAATAAAATGCATGGTGCACATCTGCAATATATATTGAAGCAGTCCTGCAAGTTTGGTAAGAAAGTACCCAGTGGTCTAGGAGGAGTTGCGGATAATGGAAGCAAATCCTAAACTCCAATAAGTTAAAATTACAAAGTCCAAAGATAGCTAGAAAATCTTAAAAAAAATAAGAATTAAAGAAAACAAAATACATGGTGCACATCTGCAATATACATTGTATATTGAAGGATGCCTGCAAGTTGGATTAAAAAGTACACAACGGTCTAGGAGGAGTTACGGAAAATGGAGGCAAACCCTACGAGTAAGACTCCAATAAGCTAAAATGACAAAGTCCAAATATAGCTATAAAAAANAAAAAAACCAAAAAAACAAAAAAAAAACAAAAAAAAAACAAACAAACAAAAACAAAAAAAAAAAAACCCCCCAAAAAAAAACAAAAAAAAAAACAAAAACAAAAACAAAAGAAAAACAAAATGCATGGTGCACATCTACAATATATACTGAAGAATTCCTGCAAATTTGGTTCGAAAGTACAATTAAAGTGGTTTAGGAGGAGATGCGGATGTAAAAATTTTGGAGCCATACATATGGACGGAAGACAAACGGCACAAGACGACGGATAATGATCCCTATGTGTCGATCCTGCACTAGGTACAGGCGACACAAAAATATCTAAAATTTAGAAATTCTGTCAACTTCGGATGCCCCTCACTAACACCTCTCTCCTTGGTGATTAAGGCGTTATTTTTTGTTATTCGTTCATATCAATGATGTTGTTTTGGGGCTTGAAAATGTTTGATTTTACATTCACCGAGGACATATTAGATGTCAAAATGGTTATCTGCAGGACTAAGGGGACGGCCATTTGATTTTCAGGAGGAGGCTTGTGCTATTTTGCTTAGAAAAAAAAAAAATATTTTCATGAAAATTTCGAACAAATTAACTATTTTCTCCAAATTTCACATCAATTTTTTATTTGCATTTGAAACAAAAAAATATTCTTCAAATCAAAATTAAATTATTTATTTTCATGACAAGTAGGATTAAAATATTTATTTTAACTGGCGTCGAGATTTAATTATTTATTAAAAAAATCGCCCAAGCACCACCCCTGAAAATCAAATGGTCGTCCACTAACATTTAACTGAAATTTCGGTATCTATATTTAGTTTAAGATAATAAAGTTTGAATTAAAAAAATGAATTTGGTATCACTGGAGGATCAGCCTTCAAAAAGGGGGTCGTACCTCCGAAACCCATCATTAGGATCCGCTTATACTGTATTTTGTGTGGGTGTGTGTTTTTTTTTCATTTGCCACTGGGATGATGTTTCTGATGGTAGACTGTTAGTACCCAACGTAAGCAGCGGGCTGGCCCTGCTATTCAGTACTTTCAAAAATAACAATAACTTAAGTTTTGAAATATTTTATACACTAAACGTATACTCCTGCAGTTCATTTTTCGATATTATTATACCATTCATTGGCAAATACAGAGGTGGTGTTCCAACCCCATTTTTCTGGGAAAAAATTAATTTCGAACATAATTGAGGGAAAAATGGACAAAAATAGTAACAATTTTGAACCCCCGTTTTGAAGGCTTGATCCGCCGGTGAAGGTTAATTGATTTCTATAATGAACAGCTTTTTTCAAGTGCTTTTGTGTATGGAGGTTTCCATTATTATGCAGCAACGACTCCATGTAAATATAAATCAATGACATTTGGGATCGGAGGAAGTTAATGCAGCCTTTTACTACTGGGGTCGAAGTGCGTATCGAGAATTACCTTATTTACATGAATTGCATTTAATTTCTGTAGATGCGACTCGATTAAGTGCCTTTTTTGTGTCAATGTGCACCTTTTCGCAGTCAATTTTCGTTATTGACGCCAAAAAGGCATTTAATTGAGTCGCATCTATATATTTAAATGCTATTTACGTAAATAAGGAAATTCTCGATACGCACTTCGACCCCAGTGTGTTACTATATATAGTTATTGCCAGTCACAAGCCTGGGGAAATGCAGAGTGACCTTTTCGCAGTTTAAGGAAATGAAGAGGTGAAAATGTATAGAGTTTGTGTAAAACAATTGGTCTTTTTTCTATTTTATCTCACCATCACCACCACCCAGCAGCAGTAGAAGCAGCAATTATACCCCGTATGTGGCGTAGCAGCATCAGTATAGTGAAATGAATACACGAGCACTGTTAAAATATACTCTTGAGTTGGTAAATCATATTTATAATCAAGTCATAAGAATCATTAATAAATAACGAGTTATCACCCCTACCTAACAATGAATGCAAACCTCATAGAAGACCCCCAATTGGGTTATATAACCAGATGCTCACAAGTGAGCCTGTTCTCTCACGTGGTGATAAGATTTTTCGACAGAGTTAAATGATTAATCTGAGCTGACAGCCAAGTGTTAGTAAAATCATTCATCTGGTAGATTACTGTCATGTTAAAATACCTAGTTAATATCAATTATGAAACGGATTTCAAGAATAACCAATTTACAACATTTTCCCATAGAGTTCTAAGTTAGACTATAATCCCTGGTACCGGGCATCTTTTTGTCCCCCGCCGTAACGTCCGTGTGTCCGTCCGTCCGCGCACTCTCATGTCTACAAATTATAACGGATTTTCATGAAATTTATACCAAATGTTTATATCCCTAATACCTTGGTCAAGTTCGAAAATCAGCCTTGGTCGATTCTTTTTGATAGAGTTATGGGACTTTGACCGAAATCATGACTGTTTTATCCAAAAATTGACCCCGTAAGCGCTCTCATGCCTACAAATTTTGACGGATTTTCATGAAATTTATACCAAATGTTTATACTACTAATACCTTGGTCAATTTTGAAAGTAAGCCTTTGTCGATACTTTTTGACGGAGTTATGGGACTTTGACCAAAATAACGACACGGTTTTAGCCACGAATTGACCTTGTAAGCGCTCTCACGGCTACAAATTTTGACAGATCGTCATGAAATTTAAATCAAATGTTTATACCATTAATACCTTGGTCAAGTTCGAAAATCAGTCTTGGTCGATACTTTTTGATGGAGTTATGAGACTTTGACGAAAATAACGACAATGTTTTAGCCAAAAATTGACCTTGTAAGCGCTCTCATGCCTACAGATTTTAACGGATTTTCATGAAATTTATACCTAAGATCTATACCACTAATACCTTTGTTGAGTTTGAAGATCAGTTTCGGTCGAGACTTTTTGACAGAGTTATTGGACCTTGACCAAAATCCGTTTTAGCCAAATATTGACCTTTTAAGCGCTCTCATGCCTACAAATTTTGACGGATTCTCATGAAATTTATATCAAATGTTCATACCACTGATACCTTGGTCAAGTACCTCAGTTGATACTTTTTGACGGAGTTATGGGACTTTGTTGAAACTAATGACTCTGTTTTATCCAAAAAAAAAAAAAAAATTACCTTGTAAGCACTCTTATGCCTACAAATTTTAACGGATTTTCATGAAATTTATACCAAATGTTTATACTACTAATACCTTGGTCGAGTTCGAAGATTAGTTTCAGTCGAGACTTTTTGACGGAGTTATTGGACTTTGACCAAAATAACAACACCGTTTTAGCCAAAAATTGATCTTGTAAGGGCTCTCAGGGCAACGAATTTTGACAGATTTTCATGAAATTTATACCAAATGTTAATATCACTAATACCTTGGTCAAGTTGGAACCTCTGCCATAGTCGATCTTTTTTGTATCCCCACATATTTAATTTTGGAACTGCCCTAGTGTTTGAAAATATTGCAATTTCATATACAGTATACTAGTTTATTGCAAGAGGGGACCCAGGAATTCTATTCTTGTATATCTTATTCGTACAAATATATAAAATTTGGTAGATGACCATTTAGTTACCATGCCTAGTTAATATCAACTTGATATGTGGAACGGTTTTCAAGTCGCAGTTCGACAAGAATTTTAACTCGTTTGTGTATTTATGAAATTGAAGTGCATTAATTTTTCCTATACGAAAATTTTCGAAATTAATTTTTAATTGACGAAAAAGATTTAACCTGAAGCGCTACAATTCGATTGAATATAAATCATCCTTAGCTCAACGGTGTTCATTAATTAGTGATTCCCTCTCAAGGTATTGATGTTTTCATTTTTGATGTATAAAAATAGATCTGTTATCGGAGTAAACACGATTCAAAAGTCCTGTATTATGTGTGATATATAAAGTTTCCATAACTAGCACTAAGAATTTATGAAATTTCTCACATCCAGTTAAATAAATTTTGCAAATGTTTGAAAGCGAGACTTAAACTGAAAATTTATTTAACGTGTTCAAGTTGTAGAAACTACTTCTGTAATGACACCGAGGATTGTATTCCGAATAAATTTAGCGAGAAATTTCACGAAACTTGTTCTCCTCCGTAGAGAGAAGAACAAATGTTTGCAAGGAAATGTAAAAACTGGATCGAAAGTACTGTAGAGAAACCAATGTTATCAACTACATAGACTTTCCTTTGAATTGAGATTTCTTACTTTAAGGTTCCGAATTGTACAATTGCTCTGAAATAATATTCACGGAGCTTCCCGTGTCTATCAATGCTGAAACTTTTAAGGTATCAAATCGAATTGTGAAGTAAAAAAAATGGTTTCTGAATGACCACAAATATTTTCGTCATTTTCTAACTCAAATGCACTTTCACTTGAAGCGTTTTCGATACTTGCCTTGTAACAATCACTATTGTTATTAACATAATTTGCCATCTTATGTACATGAGACGGGGACACATTCCTTAACCTAGTTTCTCTGACTATTGACCTCCTAGTGGACCGTGCCCTGTGGCCCCCAGGAGTGGTGTTTTTTAACTGCTGAAACTCTGC
Source organism: Modiolus philippinarum (assembly GCA_002080025.1). NCBI lineage: Eukaryota > Metazoa > Mollusca > Bivalvia > Mytilida > Modiolidae > Modiolus > Modiolus philippinarum. The sequence goes on along the minus strand of MJUU01051457.1, from coordinate 5,304 downwards.
ACAATGGGTGCAGAATGACCAGTTTGGGAGCATATTTGACACTGAACTGTTTGTGTATTAGTACTCATGTTTCGTTGCGTGAATATATAATATTGATTTGCCATATGTCCGTTCTGAGAACAAAGCTGACAGACACTTATGGTTGTAACATTTCCAGTAACATTCCAGATAAACCTTTTTTAACATGACCAGAGCCATTATAACTAAAACATGTGTCATTTCGGCGTTGTGCAGAATACGTTGTGGTTTGTGGAAATTGGTTTGTGCTTTGTACGTGTTGGTTGGTCATTTGCATTTGTACACATGCCCGTAAAGGTGGCACGGTAGTATTTATTCCTGGCACTAGGTTGCCCAATTGTGTACCCTACTCAACTGAATATACTAAAGCCTGTGATTGGATATACTGTATACCAGAAAGCAAAATGTTTTAATGTATAAATGTACTGTATACCAGAAAGCAAAATGTTTTCAAGCTTTTATACATATATTATGCTTAAATATAGGCAAAGGTCTTCAATAGGTATAACAGTAAATTTTTCATGGGTCTTTTAATATTTAGTCTTTTCACTGCGGCAAAAGGTGAAAATCAGGGGTCACTTCCTTCAGCTGGAGCTAGCTCAAAAACAAGACGGGCATGAGGATGTTTTGCATTTATTTTTTAAATCTTGTATGAAAGTCCTCTAGGTAACTGCAGTTTCTGAACCTTGATCAAATTTAGAAAGTAGCCAAATATTGCAAAATCTTACTATTGTCGGCAATGGGAAAATAAATACTACCGTGCTACCTATAGGGTGAAATGAGTAATTGTAAATTTTCATTTGGTAATATTAAATCTTACATTGTAGTACTCAGTGTTGTGAATTTCACTGATTTATTGAAGAATAATAGACCAAAAGGTTAAAAAAGGCTTAGAAATGAGGAATTTTGCTTATTCAGCAATTTTAGACTTTTATGGATATGCTCATATAGTTTTGGTTACTACAAATAGTGGAATCAGTCAATGAGAATTATTTTGGTTGAAAAGTGTCCTCTGGCATTTGTTTTTACTTTTCGCAATCATACGCTTTAATATCTGAGCTTAGATTTTAGTCGCGACAAATCAAAAAGAGGAAAATTGTTCCAAAATTTATGCAAAATTACTGAAATTCAAATTTTGGCAAAATTTTCCAATCATGTTG
>MJUU01051455.1:60972-76446 GCA_002080025.1 Modiolus philippinarum | reverse complement strand
GACGGACGGACGGACGGACAGACAGCGGGTATAACATTATCCCCGAACTTTCTTCGAAAGTGCGGGGATAACAATGATAGGAACTTAGACAGGACAGCCGGACTTATTAACAAGGACTATACATAGCCATATATCCTGGCCACTCCAGCAATATAAAACACCACACACCAATGGTATTTGTGGTAATTTTTAAAAATAAGAAGGGGCATAACTACTACAAATATAATTGACAAGGACTCATCTTCGAACTCGCTTGGGGAATTCTTGAACTTATGCTACTGTATAAATATTATCCAAATCCAATGAGAAATAAATTTGCTAGAACACTTACAAGGATATTTTGTCAATTTTCAAAGTTAAAAAGGGGCATAACTCCTACAAAAATATTTGGCCAGAACTCACCTTCAAACTCACTTGAGGAATTCTAAATGTACAGCTACTGTGTAAATATTATCCGAATCCAATGAGAAGTAAATTTTCTAGAGCGCTTACAAGGATATTTTGTCGATTTTCAAAATTAAAAAGGGCATAACTCCTACAAAATATTCGAATTGGACTCATCTTTCAACTCGCTTCAGGCATCCTTGAACTAAAGCTACTGTATAAATATTATTCAAATCCAATGAGAAATAAGCTTGCTAGTGCACTTACAAGGAGGACAGATGGACAGACAGATGCCTGGCATTACCATATCCCTGCGCCACGTTGCGGCGGGGATAAAAATTTGAGCTTCAGTGAGAACTCTTTATGTTAAACCCTTGAGAGTTGAGACTAAAGAACTTAATCAAGGACTTGTAAATGATAGATTTTATTTCGTTAATTCTGACTTAATCATATTTTTTTTTGTTGTTGAATTAAAAAGTGCCCTTTTAATTTAAGCCAAAATATATTCATTAAGAGATATTTTGCAATTTGAAGTAAAGTTTGTGACCTAGCTTTTCAATAGCCAACAAAATTGCAAGACCACTAATTCTCTGTTGCAGTTGATCGTATTGTACTCCCATGGACCATTTCTGACAAGTTAAACATTAACATTAGAGAAATTATGTATCATTATACCAACTACTTACCATAATTATATGGTATTAATCCTTTTCTAGTACCAGTTCTTGCCATCAGCCACTCTGCAGAACTCTGTTCTTCATTCATAAGATATAGTGTATCGCCTTCTTCAAATGACAGCTCATCAGTCTATATATGTAAATTATAACAATACAATTATACAGAAATGTGAGCTTCAAATCTATACCAATATTAGCTACACATGTAAATACATGTAAGCTACTACAAGTTCATGAATTTCAGCTACATATGTAAAGACCTTTGAGCTAAGCATATACAGAAAAATTAGCAGGGTTGACTCTTACAGTAGTCCTGTAGAACCAGGCTAGTCAATCCTAGCAAGACTTACTTACTAGAATTTGTAACTTGGTAGTAGGGATGAGTATCATCAATAAAATACTGTATCGCGATATATGGATATAACACAAGCATATCGTGATACGTATCGATATGTATCCCAATTTCTCAATTTGATTACATTTTTAAATCTGTTCCTTTTAACTACTGTATGTGATAAAATAGTAAAATATTTGAAAATTAGACAAGAGTGTTCATATTTTCATATAGAAAAATGCATTTGTTTATCCTATATCTGACTTTTCCATACCAAAATTGGATCATTTTTAAGCATTTAAGTGGTATCGATTCTTTAATTTTAGCAGAAGTCAGAAGACTATACGTATCGAACACGCTGGATTCTGTACCAGTTTATCAGTATACCTAATTTGTTGAAAAATACCAAGATATATCGATATACCGGAGTATTCTTACATCTCTATTTAGTAGTCCTTTGGGCTAGCAAAATTTGGAAAATTTCTCATAAGTATATTTATATGGGCCTCCAAATTTGCCACAGGTCTAGTGAATTCTGGCAAACTTGTTGTCCTTTTTCTGTTATAAGATTAAATTTAGTGTCAAACCCTGGTGAGGGACATATACAGAAATGTGACCAACACATTCAGGATCCAACATTAACGGTTGTCCGATTGCCTGGGGCAAGTAAATTCCACATTCGGACAAGTCAAACTCATATTCAACTTGTCCGATCAGGCAAGTAAAAAAAATTAAAGTGAGAAGGTCATTTGAATTGTTTGATAAGATGACATGCCTCTTGAATGACGTTGGACAGACTTGCCATCGTGCATTTGTGTCTAAAAATTAAAAATCCACAATACGAAGATGGAAAGTTCTATTTATAAATTCTTTGCAATTGGTCAGCTGTGAAATTAGCAGTCGGCACTTCTCTAGAGTCTTCTAATAGGCAATGTCAAATCTGAGACAACACAAATTTACAATCAAAAACATTCCATACATTTCGATAGACTTGATAAACACCAGAAAGTGCAGTTAATTTTGAATTTCACCAATTATAATGGAAAAGTTAAAGATGTTCAGTCATTCTCAAATTTTGAATTCCATACTCGCAGATTATTACATTACCTACATGCGACAAGATATAAAATTATTATCATATATTGAGAAAAATAACAAGTACAGTTTACTGTGAAGAACTGGCAATGGTAGGACGATCAGTTTATATTGGACTTGAGATCTAAATGTAAAACCAAGAACTATGTAATATATTAGTATTCGCTGTCCCTTGTATATTAGAATCCAATTTTGCATGGAGTTATATGGTAGTGTAATGGTGGAGGTTTATTACATTCTCATTTAAAAAAATCTTGGTTAACCTATTCAACCTAATTCTGTTTATTTGGATATGGTATTTGGTAGAAGATATGGTATTTGGTAGAAGATATGGTAATGGCTGGGGAATGGTTCAACGACATGTTCTGCATGGTTATCAAAATTGGACCAAAAATAAATAAAATGAAATTTTTGAAAATCTCCCCTTTTGGGCCCATTTATCTTGTGAATGGTACATGCCACGTAAAATCCGTTGGCATACTACTAGTAGGAAATTTAACTAGGAACACACTGAAAGAAATCCCATCAAAATCCAATGAATAATAAATATTCTACAGCCAAATATGTGAAAACACCCAATTTTGCCCTTCTTGGCCCCTTTTTTAAAAATGGGAGGGGCCAAAATAACCAAAACTGGCCCTAGCCTTCCTTTTGTGCCAAGGAACACTGTGTTAAAATTTCATAAGGATTGGGCAACTGAAAATTAAGTTATTGAAAACAAAAGTGTCTACAGACTACAAATTTTTTGCAGTCGTATAAAAAGGTAAAAGGTAAAAAGCTTCCTGTTCCTGCCCATGATTTGAGCAGCCAATCAAAATGTCGCACTATTTATTGATGTCATGGTCATGGATGTAAGCTACTTTCACTTCGGCATGTAGAATTCTCGGGATAATGTAAATACCTATTGTCTTTTTATGTTGCTGTTTATTCCATAATAGGTACTCACTATTGCATTGGGAGATGTGGAAATTTTACCCTAGCAATTTTTATTCAAACGAAATGAATACATGTCATGTACAATGCCGGAATGAAAAAAAACTCTACATTTTCGCGATTAGAGATGTTTTTTATTAAAAAATGGAAAACAATTCTAGTGAAGTATGAACATGTCATCAGCTTCTGATACATTGCTTTTTAAATAAAAAATGTCTATGAGAGATCTTCAACAAGTCCCTTTCTTTTCTTTCCATTTTCTAGTACCCGGTATTTATTTATTAATTTCTCAATCATGGTACATTGTACTTAATTCGTCAGTGAAAAATATTCAAACCCTTTAAATGATTACAACCCTTGTTGATTTTCATTGTGCATATGTAAAATGAAATCTGTTAAAACTGGATCATGTTTAATAGGACTGCAGGCTCTGTCAGGTGTTCCCACTCGACTATGGTTCAGAATATCCTTGTTTGTTTGCTCAGGGTTCTGTCACATGAGACACTTCTAACTATGCAATGCTATATAAGGGACCATGTTTTAGCTGTTTGATAATCACAATTTTCAGACAAGCACTTCCTAGTTTCGGGCAAGTAAATTTGTAGCTCATTTGCCCGAACGGGGAAGTTGGTCAAAAAGTCAATGTCAAACCCTGCACATGTAAAGAAATGTACCAGTAAGCATCATATGTAAAGAAATGTACCAGTAAGCATCATATGTACAGAAATGTACCAGTAAGCATCATATGTACAGAAATGTACCAGTAAGCATCATATGTACAGAAATGTACCAGTAAGCATAATATGTACAGAAATGTACCAGTAAGCATCATATGTACAGAAATGTACCAGTAAGCATCATATGTACAGAAATTTGATCTACACATCTACCAAAATCATCAAAATAGAAACTACACATGAAATGAAATGTAAGCTATACACATGATACACATGTACAGATATGCGAGTCACAAGGGTATGGTTCAGAAATGTGCACGGAAATGTAAAAATTGTATGCTGCACATGTACACAAACAATGAGAAGAATGCACGCTTCCTGTTTCTCTTCAGTGCCATCACTACAATCACTTGTTTTTCATATAATTCAATTACATCAGATTTTTTTTTTAAATTGTTTTAAGTATACTTGAACTAATATTCTTCATAGAATAATTTTCTTGGAAATGTAATATCAAAGATAAGCAGGAGTAACAACATATGGTAGACATTTACAAGAGCAATATATATCAAAGTATAAGAACAGTTACATTGTCGGCAAAAATATACAAATAACATCATACAAGGTTATGAATTTGGAATATACATGTACTAAGTATATTGGGCCATAATGAAGAAATAATTTGTTTCCCTTTACCCGACCTTACCTAATAATGTTGAGTAGGTAGGTAGAAAGTCAATTTTTTTTTATAATTTTTACTAAAAAAAGGGTTAGAAATAACTGTTTTTTATCGAAATTTGAGTAAATTCTCTCTGAAAAGTCAATAAAATTATCTGAGAAGGGCTATCTTTTTTAGGGTAAGGGGAAACAAACATTATTTTAATTTTGGCCTTGCAGAACAATGATTGGTTGACTTCAAAAACTTGCAAAAAACAATCTAATAGTTATTTTAGGCCATTATCAACACAGAAGTTCATCAATACAGATTGGTTGTCCTTGAAATAGTTATACAATGTCTATGAAACATTTATGGCGGGTTTCCTGGCTCTTTAACATATTATATTTGCAATTCTTCAATGAACATACCAATATTCCTAAAGTAACACATATAACAAGTTTCTAAACTCCTGTCTTTTATTTGCCAATCAACCAATCAAGATTCTATAGAAATTCTATTGTATACCAATTTGTACTGCCTGAAGGGGTTTACCTTGATACTCCAGTAATGACAAATTGGTATACAAAAGAATTCTATAGAATCTTGATTGGTTGATTGACAAAGAAAAGATAGGAGTTTTGAAGGAGTTGTTATAGGTGTTACTTGAGGAATATTGGTATGTTCATTNTAATACGTTATTGAGCCAGGAAATCCGCCATAATAGACTGGTGTCTACAATAACAAAGATTCAACATAATTTATAGAGATGTGTCGAGTCGGTCTAAGCTATAGGTCAGTTAAAGATCAGCAATAAACTCTTTTTTTGTGTGTGTGTGCTTTTTCCATTACTTATGACAATCAAGACAATATGTAATGTAAGTTTCGCTATATTCTCAGATATTTTCCGATAACTGAAATAATTTTTTAAAAGATAATATGTTACATGTATTAATATTATTCTTACAGCTTGAGCAATGTAGTTATACATGGCACGGACAACTTTCACTTGACCTAAAAGTAGATAAGACATAAAGTAAATATATGTATTAAAAAAAAAATCAAAACAAAATTTCAAAGTTACAATGTGCACAACTCCAGAATTAACTGACATTTTTGATAGTTGAGTGTTCTGATTTTGCTATTATATTGCAGTGTTTAAAATTTTGGCAATTTTTTACCGGTTAATTTTGATGCATTGGAAGTGAGGTCATTCTGTGCTATCTGTTGTTTTTTTTAGTGGGTCAGATTTTTCAACAAAGGATCTTGCTGTAGCTATTGTATATATGTGACATGCATGCATGAGTTGATTTCCATCTATGAATTATGCTTGTTCTTTTGTAAAAAGGACAAAACGGACAAGTAGAAATACATATGAAAAAGAAAGGAAATGGGGTAAATGTCAAGGAGACAACATCCCATATCCAGGTTAAAACGACCAAAAACAAAACAAAAATGTATTGTACTTGAGAATGCTCACTCCTGAAGTTGTTTGTATCAAGGATTTCTTGAAAGTTATTTAAACTGATTAAGCATTGTAGACTTATTGAAATGGTAAAACGAAATATATAGGTCCACATGCTTTTAACTGAGTTACAAAACATCATAGTTCCCAACTCACCTGATTTTCAAGTGTTACACACACTTTTTCAACGGTTTACACGCGTAGATTTTGTCACACGTCGTGTACAGGCTTTTCAGAACTTCACACACCATTACATGCTTCTTTTTTGTTTATGTTTTTGGTTATTAGCGATATTACGTTTTTCGAAATTTTCTGTGACCGTTGTTTATATTTTGGATTATTAGCGCTATCGATCCCCCGTGATTCTCCGGACTTTTCATGACCATCGGGTAAATTGCAAGCTTCGATTCGGCCAAACAGCTGATTTTAAATCGTTTCAATAAATTTCTTGGTTGGGTACGACCACAAAAGACACGAGTGCAAATAGAAAACGATATTTTTGTAGCGGATCAGTGCTTGAGTACAATGGGCATTTATATTGGAAAATTTTAATTTTATATGAATTTTGTTCAACAATCCCAAAGTTTGTCACACATTTTCACACGCTTTTTGGTATCTCATGTCATGTCATGATTTTTCATTGTCAGAGGTTGGCAACTATGCAAAACATTAAAAATTTGGCGGGAAATATATTTTTCTGGATTTCCCTTACTTTAACATAAGGACTACTTTTTGTCTAAACACTAGGAAATTATATCAAGAATTTTAAGAATCAAAGCTCTATAAGAGCTAAAGGTGTTTGTTTGTGTTGAAGTTAAGGTGTCTCAGTGGTATTATTCCACCATTTTTGTTTGATACTTGTTCATTTAGGTTTATTTGTATGTGCTTATAGATCTTATAGTACATATGAGTAGACTTTTAGGCATTTTTTTTGTACCGGTAATTATTAACAAGGAACCCATTAGAAATAGGTCTTTTTTACTTTATGAGTTATCCTATGCATTCAATATTACAATATATACGCTTTTAAAACTATTCATTGCTTAGCATTGTTTTATATATTGTTTTATGTGTACATGATACAAGTAAGACTGTATGCACTTGCCTGAATAAATATTATTATTGTTATCATACGGATATCATCAATATAGAGAGATTAACATTTTGCAATTTATCCCTCTTATTTCAACGTTATGGTGACCCCTAATTTTTATTTTTATATGTAAACTATATAATGATCTCAAAACAGATAAAAAGTATGAACAAAATCTATAATAGATTTTTAAAGCTATCCTTTCATATAAACATTTTTTGAATCACCTCATTTTTACATGTATGTCTAATTTCAAACTTAGGCATACCACTGTGCAGTCAAAATATAATATCATATTGAGCCAGATTTGTTAGGATTATAACAACTTCCTAAATTATGAGCGTTGTTTTAGGGATATGAATTATTAACCTTTCTAATTCTAAGGAAATGTGGAATATTGATACACCTAAATATTTTCATGCAGATGCATAGGATATACAAATGTTTCAAACAGAAACTGCCACTCTTTACGTACACCCCCTCGAGAACATAAACAATTATGCAATACGAATTTTGAACATGGATTGACAAATTCAATAATAATTATAAAGTTCAGACAAGTAAAATGAGCCTATCAGAGAAAATGAAACTACCTGCATGCATCGTGTAAAACTCAGCCGTATTTATTTATAGAGCTATCCACACGCAAAGTAACGTACATGCGCACTGTGTGCAAATTTGGCGTTTCTACTGAAGCAATCAAATAATCGAGGATCCTTCACCTGATTACGTCGGAATCACAGCAGAGACATATAGTTACGTCTAGGTATCTGTGCAGTTTGTCTCGAATCAAAACATATCGAAAATGTAAACAAACAACATTCTGCACCCTCTAGCGGCTGATCAAGATTGACACGTGGAATATTATATTCGGGTTTGTACAGAAATAACTGCATGAAGAGCAGGCAGTTGACGTATCAAAACATCGTGAAAATTTCAAAAATGTGCAACAACTTTCATAAAGAAACCATTTTGACATCTTCAAGATTATCCCGATATTTTTTTCATTTTTTTTTATATTCCTACGAGTGAAACAAATAGGCCCTATTTTCGCTTTAACAATATGAAAAAGAAAGGAAATGGGGTAAATGTCAAGGAGACAACATCCCATATCCAGGTTAAAACGACCAAAAACAAAACATCTAGGGGTCACCATATGGTCTTCAACACAGTGAGAACCTCACACCATATAGTAAGCCCTAAATGGCCCCAAAAAGGTAAAAAAGTGAATAAATCAATGGAAACAAACCACATCCAATAACCCAAATATCAAGAAACTAAAATTTTATATGAAGACAAGGACAAGCCAATGACCAACATATTCCTGACTTGGGACAGGCACAAAAATTACAATGGGGTTAAACTCGTTTTCTTTGATCCAAACCCTCCCCCTATGTGTGGTGAATGGATATAAAAATAGGGTAGGTAAATCTGTCCCTACCTGAACTTCCTGACCAATCAAATGCAGTGATGTTGTGACCGATTCATAGTTTGCTTCTACATCAATATTTGACAGTTCCTTTGTAAAAAGATTACACAATGCTACATTGTGTATGAATGTATACGATATTTTGTCTGTAGCCATCCGTATTTGATGACATTGTATTTTATTTGACACAGAAGCTGACAAAAGATATACACGTCACACACTGACGGTGGGGACAGATTTATTGAATCGGTTCTAAATACACAAAAAGACTCACAGTAAAAATCAAACTAGAAAAAAGTCCAACTTATCAAGACGAGTACCCTTACAATGAAGTACATAAAACATGAAGACAATACACACAGGTACTGTCCGGACAAATGCTCGCAGTTACTGATACTCGATAATCATTTTGTTTCTCAATACAGGGAATTTAATAAGTTTAATAACAGCAAAGTAGTAATTTAAAATGGGTTTGGGTGTATTATAAATGTCTCGAACTGTATATTCAAGCCTATTCGACACCTCCTTTTTAGTTTCAATCCGCCATCACTTTAAAGCCTAATTTAGCACCTCGATTTCCTCTTTAAGCTATGTTCAAACAATTTTACCATTTCAGGACAATAGTATGTAACGTTCTAGCAGATTATTCAGTATGTTTACTGTATTATTTACAATTTTATAAGTAGACTTTTTAACTTGTTTACAAATTTTTTTTATCCAATTCAAGCTGCACCAATAGTTAAGGTGTTCAGGATGAACAAAAAAATCTTTTCAGTTTCAGTCGGCCTTTCAGTTCATATATCAGAAAGCAAAAGCATTGACAGTTTTAGTCATGTGCCAAAACAAGTTTTTAAATTTTGAGTCATCAGAACAGTGAAAATTTGTGCACAGTCTGGAAATTCTATTCTCTTATCCGGACATCTGGGAAATTTACCTGTGGAGGCAGTGAAAAGGTCCACATTTCGTTATATATCTAAGTAACTTCAACTTTGATTTATTCACTCATTTTTCAAGATATTTAAATGAAACTCGTAATATGCATTGGGAACATCAATATAAACATCATATCTGAAATTCAAGATCATAGTTATTATAACACCCAATATATTGCAATTTAAAATATCAATTTTTTACATAGATTATATCTGTAATCATCGATCGCGTCACCGCCTCTGTTGGGGGTCTAAGATTGAAATCGACTGATCTAATTGGTCAATTCAGCTTTGTGATGTCACGCCGGATAAGAGAATTGCTATTTTACTGTTCAAATCCGTTACGACTCGAATATTACTGACTCAATAGTGAAACTTCAATGTGTGGGGCTTCGTATTTCAACTTGAAATGAAATATTGATATAATTCCCGACTCCTGTGATCTTATGACAACTCAACCAAAAGATGTGGTACAGGCTACAAGACATTGATCTCATTACTTATCCACAATCAAGATCCAAGTAGGCTGAATCTGCTCATATCACAAGATATGAGAATGTGACCAGGAGAAGGGTTTTTCAGTGTTGGCTTTTCAGTATAATTTACTGTGGCCGTAAATAGTTCCACAAAGCGTTTTCAAAACTCAACTCTTAGATCCATGAATATAACTATTCATATATACATAGATCTACACAAACATTAAAAGTAAACAGTTGCAGGTACACAGTAAAATTAGACCGAATTATCTGTCGTTTACAAAGCTACTTTTATCATCCTATGTTTATCTTTTACTGATCTGACTTTTTATTTTACAGTAAAATATTGGTGAATGGGAAGCAAACGAACTGTCTGACCTGTTGTGTTTCTACAGAGGATTAGAAGGAGATCGCAGTTTTATAGTCAAAGTATTGCAGTAATTTGTACCCGGTTTAGCCGGAGCAGGTGGTGGGGGCCTTAAAGGTCTTGACATCTCAGCAAAACTACAAGTTGTCGTCTTCTCACGTCTGAACAAGGAAGTCGGAAGTTTACAGTTTTACAACCATGCGCACAATAAGTTTCGCCCATTTAAATCGAAAGTAGACATTGGGGGTACCTTGGGGGTCATGTTGGGTCTTTCAAAATTCCATGTCTTTGACAATTTCAGAAAATTAATTAAAGAAAACGAAACAACAAGTCTTTTGAAACAAATTCTTTAAGCATTTTTGCTATGAAGAATTCCAAAAACTAGGATGTGCTAGCTCTCATTTGATATTTTGCGGAGTCAAATTCGGGTATCGGATATTCCACTGTATTTGAGAAAAAATTAAGTCGTGAGAAATGGCCAATGCTGGGTAGAATTACAAAACAACCGGGTGGGCTTAGAGACTTTCAGGAAATATGTTTACCAAAATTGGAATCAAATATTTCGGAAGTCCAATAGTAGTGAAATGTTTGCCCTAATGATCGAAACAAACTCAAAACGGGTAGTTTCTAAGTAGAATTCTAAAAAAAAGTGGTATTTGAGACTCTCAGAACATTAATCTTAGTAATCACACATTTTAGAATTCGAAGTATTTAGAAGTTTGTGTGTTTTTTTTTTGTTTTTTTTTTTTTACCAAATAAGATTACATGCCAAAATTGTTTAAAAAATATGACTCTATGAGTCTTTGTCAAAATCAACAGTTTGGGCCTCTTTTTAGCACCAAGATAAAGAAAAAAATCCGAAACCTTATCGCGCATCACTTGAACAAACAAAAAGCAACTATTCTGCGACAAACTTAAATCCCTAAATTCAAAAATGACAGAGGAGTTTGTCACACGTGTCAATATATCGATCTTGGGCCTCTTGTTTGCACCAAGACCAATATAAAAAATCTTATAAGCTTATTGCGCACCTACAGACTATAAGCAACAATTTCTATACAGGCGCGGATCCAGGGAAATTGAAAACGGGAATTCCAATTTAGAAGTGATATAACAATCTTTGGGGTATTTCTTAGTAAAACATCAGAATATTCATTAAAAATACATGATTGTCAAAAAGGGGTTCCAACCTCCGCCCCTTGGATCCGCCAATGCTATACCAAAATTAAATTCCTAAATTAAAAAATGAAGGAGGAGTTTGAGTTCCAAGAAAAGTGTGACAGACGGACTGATGGACAAAGGTAACGACAATATCCCCCGAAAATTTCATTCGAAAGTGCGGAGATGAAAATCCGAAAGTTTGTTGCTTATCTATAGACTATAGTCAACATTTCTACACCAAATTTAAATTCATTAATCCAAAAACGTAGACTGAGGAGTTTGAGTCACAAGAAAAGTGTGACGAACGAACAGACGGAGGAACGGACAGACAGATGGAGGCAACGAAAATATCTCCGAACTTGCATGCGAAAGTGTGGGGATAAAAATTAAGCAAATATTGGCATTTCGGCAATCATTATAAAAGATCTGAGAAATCTGAAATTGGTCATCTTGATACGGATATAGTAACATTTTCATATTTCTTACATCGAGAGACACACTTCCTGATAACTCTACCACAGTCAAACTATTCATACTTCAGAAACAGATTTTGTTAGTCTTGACATGTCCTTTCCTGAATATTGAATATGTAATCAAGACATTTATCTAGTACGTGCGATGACTAAACTTGGGTTTTATGGTTATAAAAGCTGCATGCTTAAGCCTCTTCCTACAGACTTCAGAATTTTCGACTCATTAGGCTTGAAACACTACATGTCTCATTTAGATTTTAGCATAAAAATTAATTACATGTATCATGTTTTTTGATAAACGTGATGATTTTAACTTTCAAGTTGTGAAGCATCCCTTTCTTATGTTGACAGCAGAATACATATATATCGTTTTATTTCGGCATCGAGCAACTGTTCTACTACTAACTTGTCCATCCATTTAACCAGTGCGCTTACTTGTATAAAAAGAGTTAATAATACCTTTTACCTTTTTTACCTTTTCTTCTTCTGTACATCCTTTGTAGGATAACCGTTCATCATTGGGTTGAACGTCAGTAGTACATATTCTACCATATCATNCACATATATTCCAGCACCATTTCATTTAAGTTATTAGGACGATATACCATCAACCAGTTTGTGTTTTAACCATCACCATTGAACGTATATACAATTCGCATGCTTATAAACATTGAAAGTTCACATCATTTTATCCATTTCTCTATAAATGCATTACTGTTACTGTTTTAGACTTCACCATAGATAGGCATCAACTGGGCTTATTTTTTAATAGCTCTCTGTATCTATGATTGTGTAGATTGTACAGTACACGTCTTATTTGAAATTCTAATTTAGCTAAACTGTCAATTTGTTTAAATTTGTCAATCAAGTGAGTACAGTCTAAAATTATCTCCAACTTCTCACATGTGTTAAGATCATCAAAGTTGACATTATAATGATCTATTAGTAAATTTTTGATATCTCTCATGACAGGGTCACGGACACAAGACAAGAACGGACATTTTAGTATGAAATGTTCGGTATCCTTTGGTTCTTCGTGACAGAGTAAACATGTTGGATCAATGCTTAAGTTTTTGAACTTTGACCTATTACTTTGTAGTATGTATGTTCCAGTCATAAGTTTCAGTTTAGTTGGTATCCTGTTTACATCTCTAGTGGGTGTACTTTACCAATCGCACAGTATTTTACGTTTAAAAATGACAAAGTTTTATATAGTGATGCATTGTTTTTCAGGTCGTTCATCCAATACATATTAATTTGTTGATTTGCTGTAGACTTCCACATCTGTTTTGGGATCGGATTGTCAAGAAGATATAATGGATCTTGAAGATTGTATTTTAATAGCATTCTCTTTATTTCTATAAACCAGCTTGAGCTTGTATTTAGTTTCACAGAAAACTGACGTCTAGCTAGTTTTACTTCAATAGAATCTTCTTTCTGATTAGATATGTTATTGAAAAATTGTAATGCTTTTTTATGAATTTGTGCTTCTACTGGTAAATACCCAGATAGTAAGTATATTGCTGCATCAGGTGTATTTGGTGGTAAGGATAATATTTGCTTCAAAAGCTTCTTTTGAAATATTTCCAATTTGTTGATTTGGGTGCGGTTTGGTAGAACTATTTCAAGTCCATATAACAAGATTGGTATAATATAAACTCTAATCAACTGTAGTGATGTCTCGGGATCTAATCCATTTTCACCATGTAATCCTGCTGGCATAAGGCTGTATGCTGCTCTTCTAGCTTTTTTAATATTATTATCCACATTTAATTCCTTAAATTTACTATGACTGTTTACTTGTTGCATTCCAATATGTGTTGTATTTGTTACATTTGGTATAATGGTTTCATTCATCTCCAAAGTTTGATTACTACTGTGTTGAATTCTTGAATTTGAATGTTGAATATGAATAACATTAGTTTTCGAGGCCTGAAGTTGATATCGTTCTTCATTTGCAAATTTTTCTGCTACTGATAGTAAAATTTGAGCTTCATTATAGTTGGTAGTGTTGATGGTAATGTCATCTGCGCAGGCACTAGCATTGCAATTTATATCACCAACTCTAGCTCCCAAACCAGCATTGGATAATCTGTCCAAAAGTGGATTTACATAGACTTTGTACAGATCGGCACTCAGGATACCTCCTTGACGAACTCCCTGCGTCGAAAAATTCTGATACATTTCCCATCCATTTGATAGCACTTGAGGCATTGTCATGTAGACTGTGTAGAAGTGTCCAAGTTTTATCATTAATTCCGATGTGGTACAATCTTCTTAATAAATGACTTGTGTCAACCACGTAAAATGCAGATTTAGCATCTAAGAATACGAGTACCAAGCTTTCATTACTATCTTTTGTTTCTCTTTTCAATTCTTCAAGTATAAATGATGCATTGAGAGGTGATGTTTTTGATGTAAATCCTCGTTGTACAGGATTTTGTATGGCTAATATCTTATTATTTATTCTCTCTTTAAGAATAGCTTCAATAATTTTATTTAAAACCGGTAATATAGTAATTCCTCTATAATAAACTGAGTTATTTTTAGTTCCTTTATTTTTAAATATGGGGTTCAACAGCCCTTTCTTCAACATCGTTGGAACTTCTCCATTTTCAAAAATCTGATTAACCATATCTAGGATTATGGTAGCAAAAGTATCTTCGGCATATAATATATGTTCAATAGTTATGTTAAAAATGTCTGGCGATTTCCCTTTATTTATAATTTTCAGAGCTTGTTCTAGTTCTTCCATTGAAACATTGGCAATGTCTTTAGATCTAACGATATTTTGTATATGTAGGTTTTCTTGTATACACAGTTGATGAAATTCTTCGTCATATTGTGTTTCTTTAGTACCATTAGTTAAATATTGAAAATGTTTCCTGAATCCATGTAAAACTTGGTCTGGGCCTTCAAATACTTCTTCATTGACAATTAATTCCTCTGTTTGACTGCTATGTTTACGTTGAGATCGGACTAGTTGATGGAAGAGTTTTGTATCGCCTGTTCTTGCATGCATTATTTCTTCTTTTCTTTTAGCTTCTCTTTTTGCATTTTCGATTCTACATGCTTTCCTTAATTCCTTCTTAGTTAGTAATTTTTCAATGACAGTGTTACCATGACTGGATTTTCCCGCTTCACGCCATTGTCTATGAGCCTGTCTTGATTTTGATAATTTATCTGCTATGTCGTGATTCCAGATTTTCAGTTTAGGTTTATTTTTTCGAATCCCTTTATATGGTAATAATTCTGACGCTGAATTTTCAAGTATCTGCATGGCAGTTTTAAGAGAGTCGTTCATATTATCCTGAAAGTTTATA
>MJUU01051455.1:28228-53060 GCA_002080025.1 Modiolus philippinarum | reverse complement strand
TTTTTTTTTTTTTTTTTTTTTTTTTTTTTTTTCAAAGCCGGTGTTATTTCAGGTAAATTGGCATTTTATTTGTTTAGAAGATTTAATAAAAAAAAAACATAAAAACAAAAACAAAAACAAAAACAAAAAAAATGAAATATTAAGTGTTGCGTTTTCATTGACACTCAGTATATTTTGGAAAAGAGACATAGAAGGGCTGACAAAATTTGACCCCAAAGGCGTGTACCGAATTTAGAAATTCTGTTAGTATATAAATAATAAGCGGCGCAATATTCATTGCAATGACCAAACGATCTCTAAGCTTGTAGGAGAACCAACAAACCTTGATTACAGTCCATTTATGTGGTGATTCTACTTTCGATGAAAAGGTTCAAGTCCGGACGGCCGTTATAAATTTATTTCTGCGTAGAGTGAAAGATCTCGCCAATGTGTGCATCAATTAATCATAATCTAAAATTAGAGCCCCAAATGTATGACAGAAAATACAAATTACATATGCGATGGCAAGGTGTGTATGAGGACGGTGTGAACAGACGGACGGACGTAGTTAGTAACAATACTAAATGCTTACAAGGGTTTAAATATGAAAATGATGAAATCAACAGACCATATAGATCTTTCATTTAGTACTATTATTTCTAAAATATAAAAAAGGAGCTGGTAAAATGATGCTATATGTTACAAAGTACCGGATGGAAACCCAATGTATATTGATCCATATTGGACATGATGTCACGTTTGTCAAGTTTTGCTCTTGCATTATTTTTTCCGAGATGCTTTAATTATGATTTTTTTATATTGTCCTTTCACCTGTTGCTTCAGTAGTCATTTCTGATATACTCCTAAGCATGCCTACTCCTCATATTTTAATGGATTTTGATCTGTAAGAAGGAATATCTCGGTACTTTTGAATTTTAAATTCTTTTCAATATGAATTCAGTGAAAACTAATAGATGTTTGACAATTTAATTTAAATTGCATACATGTATTTTCACCGTTGGTTTTTCATAAACAAGTGATTTCCTTCAGTGCTTTATTGATCTATTTTATGGTATTTGAACCTCTCCTATATACCAAACATAAATATATATTAGAATTCATTGTTCAATTTCATTTAAATGTACGTTTGGTTTCATGTGTTTTCTTAATTATATTATCCCGACAAAAAGTACATTTTCCATCTCGGCTATACCATGAAGTAAATGGAACGGTCCTAGGTAAGAATTTTTTAATATTATGCAAATCTCATCAAAAAATTTTCGTTATTTTATAATTATTAGATATTTAACTCTTTAAACTTATGGTTATACAACTCTCCGTTCGGGCCAATTGAATAAAACTTGGCATATTAAACTATTTTGGAAATAATTTTTAACAAATACATGTTATATCTTAGTTTGTAATAGTCCTTAATTGGTAATATGAACTGATCATTACAGATAGCAACACCATTGTTTTGAAAATTATCTAAATACTTATAATAAAAACTCATAAACGTCGATGGGTCCGCGAGAGAATACACTCTTTAAGTTTGGTAGGATTGCACAGCTACAATAAAGAAATATACCCTCATTCCTGATTTTTAACACTATTTCAAATATTTTTCAATTAACAAAACTGCTAAAAAATATAGAACAATACTATTCCGTAGACAGCAATATAATGATAATAATCATAAAAATAGCAACATTAACAACCATAAGTTTAAAAAGTTAATAATCATAATATAATAATGACAATAATAATCCGGCTGACACAAAGCCCCCAAAATGCATTGATCTTTTATCTAAGCATCTACATTAATGTACACATTTCCATCCCGAACAGCATTGTTTCAGCATACTTCCATGCATTATGAGCAAACATGATAAACAAAAATAACTTTTGTATTTTATTATAAGAAGTTTACATTCATATAAAGCAAAATTTACTTCAAAAAAATCAAAGTATTTTTTTTTATCTCGACACGGTCGCTAAATACAATGGCAATACCAATTATCCTGTGTAACAATACATGTAAAGACACTAGACCAAGAGACTACAATGAAGGTCTAAACAAAAGTTCAAAGGAAAATATGTATCAAAAGTACATGTTTAACCATTGTAATTATAAAAATAAGTTATTAGTATGTGATATAGTGTAAACAAAGACTACGGTTTTAACAAAGATGACCCAAAGATGGTAGTTGTTGTTCAACATCATCTGACATGACCTTTATCTGTTCAGAAACATTGTAATAACTGACTGTAAAGAACAAGATGGTTTCTTTATAAACTGTAGTTGATGTACCGAATGATCTTGCAGTATCAAAGGAGCCTCTTGTTTGAAAAAATAGTAATTTCATGACTCAGAGTTCTAACTAAGGGTGATCACAGGCTTTTTGTACAAATCTACCTTTAAGTCGATGTGATTTACCAATCTAAATGAATTCACTGACAGTAAGAATGTATAAATTGTTTGTATTACTTAGTAATGGAAAAATTACAGTTTGTCTCTAAACATAACAACCGGTAGTATTTGTGTTATATAATTGTCAGAGCACTACTTAAACACTAGTCTTTTCAATACAGGTATTCGATCAATACACATCATTAATAATGACAGAATTCTCAATTAAATAATTTTTTATCTTTCTCTGATCAAGGTAAGATCGTTTAAAGATTTAATTTACAGGTAAAGTAACTGAGTAAATTACAGTTTATTGAAACTTTTTATAATTAAACAGAAACCGTAATTATTTCCAAGTGTTAGTATATATATAGTTAATTGATATCTTCCTAAAATTAAGACAAAGAAACCAAATGAAATCATGTCGATCCCTTCTCAAATCTGCAACAGTGACAACCTGTTTTAAGCGACCCCCTGTCTTACGTGATCAAGATTTTCCCCACTGAAGTTGCTGTATAGTGAATTTGTGACTACCTTCCCACAGTTCCATTTGACTGTCACATTAGATGGCTTCGATGGTACCATACTATTGCAGAGAAAGACGATGCAAATTTATAGTCCAGCAAATATGAAACAAGACACATATTTTAGACATAAAAACATGCATTAATTCAAGTGGGGCATGCCTTTCCATTAATCAGAAGTAACATACCCATTTTCATACAAAAATAAAGGCAGAACAAGGCTTTCAAATGGGACAAGAAATTAAGTTTTCACATTGTTCAAATTTATAACCAAAGCTAAATTTTAAAGCATATAAATAGTTGGTATTAGCAACATCTACATAGAACTACTGAAATCTGACATTTCCAGCTCTTAATTTTAAATCAACAGAAGGTTTACAGAATTAAAGCAAATTCAAGGACTTTAGAATGTGATTTACCTTCTCGAAAAGTTGTGGTGTGGTCGTTGATATACTATCTTGAGGCAGTCAAAGAGTTTAAAATGTCAAAATGGTAAAGCCTCATTGAAGCTTTTTTTCAGAAAATATAGTGTGAACCCAGACTTTTTTCCATTTATACCTGTTTCCTCTGGCAATGATTTTCTGGGTCAGTTTATTTTAATACACTTACAGTAAGATTGAGGTACAAATTATAAGAATTTTCTTTATCGAATTTAAAAAATGTTATTTAAGAATGAAACATGATATGAGTATTGCGAAAGCAATGTGAATTTTTGCAAGAAAAAGTATTCTTCAACAATTTAATATACAAAATAATATACATAAAATTTGTTTATCAAATATGACATGAATATTTAGAACCGACTGTGGTTTTGTAGCATTTTCAAAGCAAATTCATTTGAATGAAGTTTTCAGAAATTTCAAATGTAGTGGTTTCAAACCATGAAAGTATTTTAATTGACCAGAAAAGAAATGTTATTTATCGCAACTAATATAAAATTCTATAAAGTCAATGTAATTTTTTACCATTTGAATAACTAATAAAGGTATATGGAGTAAATGCAAATGAAACAAAATCTCTATAAATACATGGTAAAACCAAGCAATGGAACAACGCTTTTATTGTTGTTCTTCATCTTCAAGTCACCACGAGGCCTTCAACAATGAGCTATGCTCATACCTCATAATAAGTTCAAGACAGCCATTTTTCCAGCATCGATTTTTCACAAATAACCATATGAAAATACCTAAATGAATATCTTTGAACTAAAAGTATCTTATGAATATTTCTATCGTGTAAAGTTTTATTACCTTAATTGTCAGGAACATTTAAGCCTATATTCTTCGGGGTCAAAACAGCAACAGAAGAATAAGGAATATGATTATCACAAAAATTACAAATTTTGTTTTCTTCATCCTTCGTTTGAACACAAAACAAATCCAAAGACTCTACTACAAATCCAAAGACTCTACTACAACAAATACCAAAATATTACATTAAATGTGTACATGGTGTTGTATGCATCTTATATCTTTAATCAGGGTCTATATATATTTATTAATTCAATTTATTTACTGTCGGTTAATTTAATGTTTGATGACGATCCCATATCCATGGGTTAAAAAACATGTCTCTATATCCCTTCATTGCTGATTTAAGACTGGAGTTTGTCTCCCCTGCAGTGTGGATCCGTAAAAGGATGCGGGAGATATATGCTTAAAATACATTCCAGTTATGGTATACTTGTGCTCGAAAGAAATTTTCATATGGATGCCCTATCATATTTTCAAATTTTTACATTTTTATTTTTTGTAATATCAAATTGATTTCTCATGATTTTATTATGCCACGTGTTCTTACTTTTGACTCGATGATTGTCTTTTGTTAGTCTTTTTTCGGGCAGTGGATGACATGGAAGGTAAGAACACTTCTACTCAAGCCGGTGTTAGGGGCCGTCTTTAACTTACTACGAGACTTGAGCAAAGCTGATTGTTGAAGGCCTCATGGTAACTTCAAGATGAAGAACAACAATGAAAGGCGTTGTTCAATTGCTTTGTTTTGCCATGTTATTAGAGACTTTGTCTCATGAGCATTTACTCCATTAATTATTGTTTATATAAGACTGGAGTTTGTCTCTCCTGCAGTGTGGAGTCCGTGAAAGATTCCCCGTGCGAGAGATATATGTTCTATTCATTTCAGCTATGGTGTACTTGTTCTTGAGAGAATCGCTCATATGGACACACTATCATACTTTCAAATTTTCAATTCGGCATTTTTTTCTACAATTGACTCGATTTAATAGTGCACTGTTGTTGTTTATATGTTGTGGTTGTCTTCTTTTTGTCTTTTTGTCGGGAAACACAAACACAATCATACATTGTGATAGAATAACACAAAGTGCAAAATCTTTCTATTGTAAATAAAGATAAAGGTGTGTACTCTTACAAACCAAAAACATAGAATATTGCTAAAAGAAACAACCAACAAATGGAAAAATACATAATGAGGCATGTCACGCAAATAATGATACTGTACTTTAAAGTAAGGACATAAACGACTACTACTAGTATTTCAAATAATTGACATGTCTAAATTTCTTTTTTTTTCACCAGAACGAGAGTTATGTAATCTTTAAAGGGATCACGTTAATAAAACAACGACAGAAGAATACCGAAGGAACAAAGCACAAAATTACTAAAGTCGAAGTCCAGAGACAAGGCAAAAGCAAGAACACCAGAAGACGGAAGACCAAAGACGCTACACAACCACAAAATATGTTTCTTACAAGTCTTTTGAATTCATAACCCGAGACAATAATCTTTTTCAGGGTCTGTGAAATGACAAAGGTCAAGGTTATCACTTCGTTGGAGACATCAGAAAAGGTGGTTAAACAGTTACTTTGTTTAGATACAGCTGTAATTGGAGTAAATTGTAAAGGCACTGATCTCGGACCAAAAGGTAATTTCATTTATTCTTTTTTATTAAGAGTGCTGATACAATCTCATCATTACGATAAACAAGCAACAAACCAAGCACCAAGCAGTTCGCAATTCATACTTCAGAGAGAGGTAGTTAACTTGTGGTAAATGTTGAGTATTTGTCTTTTTTTTTTGCAAACTTAGGGGGTCAACAGAAAGTGTGCATTTGTCGTCTATTGTTTGGCTTGCATTCCTGCAGCCCTTTTCACAAAAAAATCTTGCGATAAGTCTTTAACATTTCATATGAAAAAGAAAGGAAATGGGGTAAATGTCAAGGAGACAACATCCCATATCCAGGTTAAAACGACCCAAAACAAAACATCTAGGAGACACCATATGGTCTTCAACACAGTGAGGAACCTCACACCATATAGTAAGCCCTAAATGGCCCCGAAAATGTAAAAATGTGAATAAATCAAGGAAACAAACCACATCCAATAACCCAAATATCATATTGACTTACGATTAAAATTTATCGTAAGATTTTTTGTGAAACGGACTGCAGCTTTATATAGTGTAAGCCTTTTTTACCACAGCTATCAAAGACTTCTTTTTAACATATTTCCCTTGAGTACCGGACTTAATAGGTTCTTGGTTATGTAACTAAGTGATGTTCGGCGTGTTTGTTGCCTTCACCCCCTTTTTATTTGAACTTATTGTAATAAAATGGTTCCCTCTATAAATTACTTGATATTTGTAACAAATCAGTATTAGAGCAAATAATTCAAATAAGATCTTTTTGTACATATTGTCCCTTGTTAATCCATTACAACAACCTTGTTTCAAGAAAGATTCAAACAATATAAGGCACGTACCATTTGATTTGGGGGGGGGGGTCGGGATTTACACCTGAGCCGGTAATTTTTTTTCACCCACTTTGCGTGCCAGATTATTTTTTTCCCACATACATTATGCTAGAAAATTTTGTTGAGCCAGACTTTTTCTTTTTAATGGACTAGATCAGGGCCAGATTATTTTTTTTCAACCCAGATGCTGGCCAGAGGATTTTTTTTTGGCAAAAATAGAGGCCAGAATTTTTTTTTCTAAAAAAATACCAGCCCCCCTCCACGAACATCAAATGGTCCGTTCCTTAGCAATGACTGTGAATAAATACATTCCGAAGTTACTATGAATTTAGTTTCTGCATATGCGCATTTTGACAACTTATGTCTTTTCAGTGCAGATCAAATCAAAATATTTGGAAATCGATAAACCGAAAAGTGTAAAAGCTGATAGAGAACAAATAACCAAAAGGATCTAAAAAGGAAAGCCAAAAACAGCTAAGGACAGAGCTATGCAAGAGGGAGATACTCCTTAGGTTTTAACAATTTTTTTTCTTGAATTTAAATATTGCAAGTTTTCAGATAAAATCGGTTTTCGGACTGTCTATTGGTTTGGTGAATATCCTCGGAGACTCACTTGAAATAATTCCATATACTCTTCCTTTTATAAGGTTTTGTTCGTTTTAGGAAAACGGACATACTTTCCCAAAAGGTTCAGTGTAAAACGTTTTTCTTACAAACATGTACTATGTTAACATTATTTCCATAGATCAAAATTTTATGAGCTACCACCATATTATACGAGACTGGCCAGTAGAATATTCGGATTCCCTCTATGAAAAATAATACATTAAAATGAAAGAATATGGAGTAAATACACAAGAGACAACGCTTCTACAAATATATGGTAAAGCCAAGCAATAGAGCAATGTTTTCATTGTTGTTCAACATCTTGAAGCCACCATAGGCCTTCCATCAATGGCTTTTGCTAATAAACAAAATATAAATGGATGTAGCATTACTCGACAGATTGCAATAAATTCCAATAAAACCGGTGCTAGGGGCCGTTTTGAACTTACTATGAGGTACGAGCATAGCTCATTGTTGAAGGCCTCATGATGACTTCAAGATGAAAAACAAGGATAAAAGCATTGTTCCATTGCTTGGTTTTACCATGTATTTGTGGAGACTTTGTCTCGTGTATAATTACTCCATGTATTTTCATTGTTTACTTATAGAATTAACTGACAAATTGTTCTTACAAGTGCTTTCATCCGTTACCCGACAAAAAGTCTCATAGAAGACAATCACAACATATACAAAACTATAGGACACTCCTCGGGTCAATTGCAAGAAACCTTGGCATAACAGAATGGTCAGAATAAGAATTTGAAATTACAAATAATAAATATATAGAAAGCATACACCTGTTGCATGGGGAATTTTTGTTTACGGACTCTGAAGAGACAAACCCCTGTTTTTTTCTAAATTAACAATGAAAAGATATGAGTAAATTTTCATAGACAAAGTCTCTACAAATACAATGTTAAAACAAACAATATGAAAACGCTTTATTGTTGTTCTTCATCTTGAAGTCACCATGACGCCTTCAACTATGGGCTTTGCTCATATCTCATGGTAAGGCGACCCTTAATTAACGGTTTGAGCGCTTCATCCGTGTTCATTTTCACTCATTGATGCAGGATCGTCTAGAAACATCAAATTAACAAGCAAAGTATTCTTACAACCGCTGTCATCCTTTGTCCGACGAAAAGACTCATAGATGACAATCAACATATCAACATCCATAGTATACTCATCTTGTTATTGTTAGAAAACTTGATCTAGTAAAACAGTGAGATGTTGATAATATAAACAGCATAGATCAAATCAACATTTGAAAATAAATAAAATAAATGCCAAAATTTATTCAAAATAAATTCTCTCAAAACAAGTACTCCATGGCTGAAATATATAGATATGGATAGCATAAATCTCTCGCACGGGGAATCTTTTTTTCGGATTTAACACTTGAGGAGAGAATAACTCCAGTTTTAAATAAACAATGAATGGAAATTGAGAGAATACACTTGAGACAAAATCCCTACAAATATTGGTAAACCAAACGATGGATAAAACGGTTTAATTGTAAAATTGGAATTTGGA
This sequence comes from Modiolus philippinarum, assembly GCA_002080025.1. Lineage (NCBI taxonomy): Eukaryota > Metazoa > Mollusca > Bivalvia > Mytilida > Modiolidae > Modiolus > Modiolus philippinarum. Next base: position 44,281 of record MJUU01051455.1, on the reverse strand, counting down.
TAATGAAATTATATAGAAAAAGTAACTTATACCGGTACTTGAGTTAATGCAAATTTTTAAGACTTTGTTTTGACAGCTAACTGAAACACCATTTAACATTTTATTCAAAACTTTTGTTTTAATGTTGGTGCAATTTATTTTTATTTGTGAATTCTAAATAAAAGCAAAAAACACTATGTTTTGAGACGCCATTGACAGTCACTCGAGCACATTATTTCATATTATTTTTTACATAAAAGAACTTTGACTTCGTACTCTTATTTTTGTTTTCCTTAGGACGTATAACACAAGTGACTGTTTGTACCTGTGATGAAGATGTATTTATTTTCGACGTCCGACGCCAACCAAATATTATACTGCATGGTGCTGTGATTCGACTCTTTCAATCCAGAGAATTAGTCAAGGTAAAATATATCTAAATTATGTCTAACGTCCGTGTCTGAGATATTTTATCTAAAAATAACAGGATATTACCTTAATTTGAAAAATTTATATATTGCAGTGTAAAAAGATTACACGAAACCTTATCAATACCTGAAAGCTTTTATTGATAAAATATTGCGTTATGGTAAGCAAATCAGACGATTGAATGACAAAGTACCGAAGTTACTGTTAATTTATTTTCTGCATATGAAATCTCGGGAAGCAAGACCTGTTCGAACCAATTTAAAAGATGCACACAATAATCCATCGATGTCTGCCCGGTAGAAAGGATTAAAACCAAAACAAATACAGCACTAACTGGTTGATCAGAATATAGAACATTTAAAGAAATGGAGAACAGAAGGATTAGAAGTTCTTGTCGTTTAACTTTCAGCATGGCTTTTTCTTCCTTTTTTTGTAAAATACTGCCACAACATTCTTTAAAATCATAAAATATAAAATCTATAAAATGTAAGAAATATTTAGTGTAAAGGTGACATTATAATAAGTAAAAATCGTTGTCTTTATACAATTGTGATCCCAGTTTGTTAATATAAAATATTTCCAATATGACACAATTTTAATTTTTTACTGAGTTACTGTAATTATTGGAGCGTGCCGCGAGTATATACAACTTTTTTCAATTATTCATTAACCCCGTATTAAAAAAAACAAAAATGAAATCTCATAAATAGGTTGAAAAAGTACAAAACTAAGAATTGAAATGCAAAAAAAGCTCTTTATTAAGGTTAAACATTGTATTGAAATATTTGACTTAGGTTTTCCATGACTGTAGAGCAGACTGTTCTGCCTTGAAGAAAATTTATGGAGTAGATGTCAACAATTATTTTGATACACAGGTATGTTTGTTCCTACTGTTATAATTATCTAATTGTAAAAAGTCTCTTTATCAATGAGTTGTAAAAAGTATTATATTAGACTATCACGAAGGGTTGCAAGTTTGTAGACAGGATGAATAGTTTTGGTAACAATGGATCCTACCATGATACAATACATAGTGACAATAGAATTTTGATACATTCGAATCAATGTGTATGTCATTACCAGTTAGATCTATGGCCCGTCAAAGTGACTAACTAGGTATATCTGTAACTTTCCATCTATATATCCAACGTCGCATTTTAACTTTACGATGGTTCTCACTACTATTGCGAGAATCGTGTCTACTCAGTCGTGTTTCTGTTTTGCTATATCTAACTGTCAGAGGTAAAACTTGTGTGCTTAGAATTTTCCAAATAAAATATTTGTACTAATATGTCCAAAACGTATATAAATATGCCCATTTAAATTAATACTAAGCCAAATATTTAATTTAATAGGTAGCATTTTCGACATTCCTTGAACAATGTGGATTTCCTCCAAGGAAAGTGTTACTGTCATACCTCTGTGACAGATTTGCTATTGATAGATATAGACCAGATCGTAAACAACAGGTAATATATGTTATTTATCATCCTTCCCTATGATTATATCAGCCTGCAGAGCATTTCCGAAAAAAAACCGTATCCGGTTGAACCGGATATATCAGAGGCTAACCCGGATATATATTTAGAACGACATGGATGTAGCATTGCTCAACATTTGGAAATAGATGCCGGTCAGACCGGTGAGAGTGGCCGTTTTGAACTTCCTATGAGGTATGAGCAAAGGTCATTGTTGAAGGCCTCTTGGTGGCTTTACGATGAAGAACAATAATAAAAGCTTTGTTCCATTGCTTTGTTTTACCATGTATTTGTAGAGACTTAGTTTCATGTGCATTTATTCCATATCCTTTCACTATTGATATACTCATAATAAAACAATTGAAATTTGGTGTCGATCGGGAAACTGAAGGGAGTCTTTCCCATCTTTATTAACTCCATATCCCTTTATGTGTTCATTTGTGATAAAGTCATTTCTTGTGCAATGTGGATTTCGTAAAATGATTCGTTGTACTTGAAGTTTTACTTTCTTTCTCCAATTAAGGTGTATTTTCTCATAAAACTGCCCTATCAAAATTTAAATTGTTGCTTTTTTATTTGCTCACCTGGCCTAAAAGACCATGTGAGCTTTTGTCATCACTTTGCGTCCGTCGTCCGTCATTCCGTCCATCCGTCGACAATTTCAAAAATCATCTCCTCTGAAACCACCAAGCCAATTGTTTCTAAACTTGGCCTGAAGCATATCCAAGGTATGCAGTTTAAAAATTGTGTTCGATTAGTTCGAACATCAAACAACATGGCCGCTGTTGCTAAAAATAGAACATATGGGTAAATTCCTTTTTTTTTTTTTTTTTTTTTTTTTTTTTTTTTTTTTTTTGTTACAAATAAGTCAAAAACCGTTACAGATATAAAAAAATCTGACGGAATGAAAATAATCAGCATGGCAAAATCTACTTATCCTGCAATTTTGAAGAAAATCCGAAAACCTATCTTGGAGTTATTGCCCTTTTCCGTAAAATTTTCAAAATTTTTGCATTTTTTTATTTTTTATTTCAAAAAGTGTAACAGACAGAGGTCAAGTGTTGATTGCAAAAATGTTCAGCATATCAAGATCTACCCACCCTGAAATTTTTAACAAAATCCAAAAACCCATGTAGGAGTTATTGCCCTTTTTTGCAGAATTTTTAACATTTTCGTTTTTTCATCTTTTATTTCCAAAACTATAGAAGATGAAGGTTAAGTGTAAATTGATCAAATGTTTGCCATGCTGTGGCGACTTCAAAATTGTGGTTGAAAACTGTGGCTGAAAATTATTCATTGACCTCCATTTTTAAAATGGCCGCCCAAAAAGGTGGGAAAATTCAACATTGTCCGATTTCAATGAAATTTAGTTTTCAAATACGTACTGATGTTGCAACTTCAAAACTGTTGTTAAAAATTGTTTGTTTACCGCCATTTTCAAAATGACCGCCGAAAAGGTTGGAAAATTCAACATTATCTTATTTCAATAAAATTTGGTTTCCAAATAGATATTGATGTTGTGACTTCAAAACCGGTGTTCAAAATTGTTCGTTGACTGACATTTTCAAAATGGCTGACAACGAAAGTGGGAAAATTGAACGCTGTCTGGTTTCAATAAATTTGGTTTCCAAATAGGTATTGATGTCGCAACTTCAAAACTGACGTTAAAAATTGTTCGTTGACCGCCATGTCCAAAATGGCCGCCAAAAAATGCGGGAAATACGTATTATTATCCAATTTCAATAAAATTTGGTTTCCAAACAGATATTGATGTTGCGACTTCAAAACCGGTGTTGAAAATTGTTTGTTGACTGCCATTTACAAAATGATGTCTCGACTTCAAAACTGGTGTCGTAAGTGGACCTTAGCAAGAACGTTTTTGTCAAAAACCTAACAAATAAATATAGTAGAAACATGGTCAGACTTTAAATACAGTTCAAGATATTGGTGATGTTCAAGCTAACAAAGTTGGAAAGATTGAAGTTCTTGGTTGTGGCAAATGATAGCCAAGTGAGCGATACAAGCTCCTGGGAGCCTCTGGTTTTTTGAAAATTTGAAATAGTATTTTGACAATCTTTATACAATAATGCCCACATCTCCGAAATTACCTTACAGTCAACTCAATGAGTGTCATGTGATCGTTTATGTCTTGATTAGTTTTGTCTTGTATTTTATTTTTTGTTTTTGCTTGGCAACGGATAAAAGTGTTTGTACTGGTACTCTGTCGTTTTTTTTGTTTGCTGAGTACACCGTATATATACATGCTCAAAAGAAAAAAAATGCAACGTTGTTCGACATCAAATAAGTTCCGCTTTTACCGATGCTAGGGGCCGTCTTGAACTTACTTAAGGAATGAGTCTTTGCTCATTGTTGAAGTGATGGTGACTTCTTGGTGGCCAAAAAAAACCCCCAATAAAACTGTTTTTCTTTGTGCTTAAACTTTACATTTATTTGAAGGAATTATGCCCCATGTACGTTTTCAACATTAATGAAGAGAAGATAAGAGGAAACAGTTACAATGCCCGAAAATCAAAATCGCATGCCTCAATCAAATATCCCTTTTTTCTCCATGATGGCGGTGTATTTTCTACATAACAGTGTTAAAATATATCACTGGCCGGGCATGACGGCACAATTATATAGAGCAATTATATATAGATTATAACATGTCCTTTTCCATATCGGCTCTGGTATCATCCCGAGACTGTCATATCGGCCTCGAGGCGCTAGCCGAGGGCCGATATGGGTCGAGGGATGATACCAAGGCCGATATGGAAAGGGACATGTTATAATCTGTTTATCACATATTTAATGTAGAATTCGTAAATAATAATAAGAAAACACAATCAGATGGCATCTTTAAAAACAATGAACACAGTTTTTTTAATTACGATATCACAAAAATATTTCCTGAAGGAAATTATACCAGGGACGACATGGAAAATTACATCAAATGGTCCGGCTAATTTTCAGGTTTTAACATAAAAAAAGCACTCCAAAATCCACTTTAAGGGTATAATTTGCACGTATCAGAAAACGAAAATTTAAGAGTGTAGCCTACTGCTCTGTGATAACTTATTTTCTATGCGAATCTGTTTTCCATCTTTTATGTTTGACACTGTCTTTAAATTCATGAAATAAATGAGCATTTCCATGTGCTTTTTTCAATTTACTGTAAACCGGGAAATTTTCGCGGAAGTTTTATTTTCGCGATTTTCGCGTTTGGAGTGAAAGTGCGAAAATAAAACGGCGCGAATATACTTGTCTATTATTGAAGTCAATGGTCAATAATTTGGCAGCGCGAATTCAAAACTGCGCCAACTAAAATCAAGTCAATCTACCGCAAAGTAAAGACGGCGCGAAAATTTCCCGGTTTACAGTAGTCAAGTTTCTGTTTGATTCCGTTTGTCAAACGTAAATACGGGATGAGGCATATAATACAGGTCAAACTACTATGACGTCATAAAAATGTGTGCACCAGGGCATGATAACCGGTTATTTGTCCGGGGCAGTGATATGGATGGACAAACATTACAGTTATTGCATATGCAAAAGTCTATGTATTGCGCATAAATATGTGATAAAATTTAGTATTAACTAAGCATGATAGCATTTCATCAATATATATTGTTTATTTTAATATACTGAGGAAAACGAATAAGAGTTAAAATGCACATTCATCTGTCAAAATGGTGGCTCAAATAGCAACGGCTAAAACTCGTGGGACCAAATAGCAACAGGGTTCAAATACGTGACCAAAGGAAATGGGAATTTATCTAACTCCTAAAGAGTTTCTACATCACATTGTTTTTCAAGTAGTTTTGTCTTCTTCGATGATTTAAGTGCTACGGATTATCTATATAATTAAGAAGTTTCCACTTGATGCTTTTGGGGGTTAGAGAAATAGCAAATATCATGGTATTTAATTGATTTTGTCTTAAGGGTTATAAAATTCCATTTTCCTCACCTGATTCCACCTGGCTGTATGACGGAAGCAACGTGTGAAGCAGATTATGCTTAAACTACAGGAGCACCTCTGAAGATACCTCTTTGTTGTGGGGATTCATACTGCCAGTGTTTTAGTTTTCTTCCGTTAATGGCTGTTTTCCGTGTAAGACAGCCCATAGAAGACAGGATCGTGTTAAGCTGTCTTACACGAGTTAACGTCCAATTCAACGTTGCGATTTGTTTGGCGTCACCATTTTTAATATAATAAAGCAAGTTCTGCTTTCCTTTGGCATGATCTTTGTATTTTACGGAAGAAATAGTTTCTTATATTCGACCAAAATTTAAGATCGGGATATCTTCCACTTGTGTGAAGAATAAGAAATTATTATTCTTTCTTCCTTGTTCATTTCTATGTATTTAATTTTGTCTAGAAAATTAATTCCGTTTTGACGGATAGAATAGAACCCAACATTGCCTAAAAACGTTATATTTCTCAGGTGTATTTAATATATTCTTTACCGTTGCTGCTTTTGATTGTAGCAACATTGATACTTTCTGTCATTTAAAAGATATCTTGTTGAATCAGTCATAACATTTTGTTCCCAAATAAAATGTCGATGTTTGAAAGTAATGTTGAGGTGAATGTCATGGCACATAAATGATGGGACTTTGTAAAAGGGGTGGTGTTAATGGAGTGGTGTCAGCTGTGTTTGATTGAAACAGTTTAGTAGCATATTGGCAGTCATTTCCCAGTTACCACTTTTTTAAGTTGTTCATTGCTCCTTTCCGGTAGCTCTTCATTTGATATCTGTTACAGATGAAAATGAGCGATGTAAATTTTTGGGCGTTACGACCGATGACAAGTGAAATGATTGACATATCTGCAGCAGATGTTTTACCATTGGTCAAAATGTACTACGATCTTCAACAGTAAGTTACTTTTTCGTTGTTATTACGCCCACTGGGTCGTGATAAGATATTTTCTTCTACACATTTGATACACGCATATATAGAACGGACTGAGAAGGGAACAATTTAAAAAGTCTCAAGAGAATTTATAGTTTAGGGATGATTTTATGTGAACAGTTAAAGAATGATGTTATATAAATTTTATTAAAAAAAGATTTCTAGATATCAATTCACAGCTGTTTGACATAATTAAATTAAGATTTGTACCGACCTCCTTGTGATGTTAAATACGAAATATCGATGAACTTAAGGTTTATATCAGCATTATTAGAATAAAAAATAGATACACATGTACTTGTATTTCAAGAAAAATGTTTGTGTCTATTGGAGTATATATTTTCAATATCTATTGTATGGAGTTCCACAGAAGGATTAACTCAACAGTCATACCAGGACATGGGGACGATAAAAATTACCCAATAGAACCTACAAATGCCAAAGTCCATGAGGAAAAATTGTCGACCGCAATGGTCTTGACTTGCACAGGCACTTCAAAAGAAATCGTGGGTTAAACTGGTTTTATGGCACGTCAAACTTTCCGTTCCATTAAAGAAGCAATGCCATTCAAACCTATCATGACGTGAGATTGGTTTAATTTGTTTGGCTGTGAAATATATACTATTAGTGATTTGTTTTGCAAGTATGGAATTCTCTGCAATGCGAGCTGAGAAATCCATCCGAGCAAAACAAATTACTAATAGTGTTTTTATCGCTTATCCTGTTATTGAAAAATACCGGTTATATGTTTCCTTTTTATTGAAATATTTTGCTTAAGTTAGACATATTATTTTTGGTTAAATATAGCGCTTTCTTTCTTGAGATTATTTTCATCACGAAACGTCATGCGACGTCATATCAATACGCTGTTGCTAACGTCCCATAAAGATTGGCGATACTATGTTCGTAATAGCGCAGTGCAGTGATAATAGAATTATCGTCGCTCGGGAACAATTGAAAATTGCGCAAGTTAATGATAATAAAAATTATCTTTCTATATAAATATATAAACTGTACGATGGTAAATTATTCAAATTAATCCACTTTTTATGTCGGTGTAGATAAGGTTAATCCAATAAGTGTTTCTAATGCCCTAACCTTTAATTACATTCTTAATGTTTTTGAATTTAATAGATTTAAAATTTGTACGACTTTTCTGATTAAAATAACATCAAGACTAAACCTTAATGTGTCAGAAGGAAAAAAAAACGATTAGATATGAAAGTCAAATCCTTACACCATTTACAGATATTTATATATAACAAAAACATTTATGTATCAAAATTCTTAAAATTTACTCAACTCCATATTCTAACATTTGGATGGTAAAGATTTATATTTGATATAGATTTATTTTCTTACACATTCGCTCAATGTTTGAAATTCTCCCTTTTATACTTTTTATATAAATTATGGGCTAGAGATGAGACAAACAAGCCCAATGTTCAAATCTTCCCTACAGAGAACAACATTAAAGATAAAATTCTACTTCGTCTCACATATTTCCAAAATTGCTTATTCAAAGTACATACATCGACTAATCAATACCGAAGCAAAAAGATAAAATGAAAATGTTTAAATGAAAAAAACCTAAAAAACAGGTCGATTCAGGTGTAACATAAACGGAGAAACATTACATAAAATTTACATATGACACTTTGAAAATTATGCGTTTCTTTTCTCCTTTTTTTTTGTTCAGTTTAAATCGAGAAACATTACAAAGACAAAACAAATAAGCAAAAATGAACAAGAATCCTACAAACCTAAAGCACTAGCAGTATGAACATGTGTTACATTCCTGGGATGAGTTACATTCCAGATACCTATCTCCGGACATAAAATATAAAAAAGAAGGGAAACGGGGTATGTGTCAAAGAGACAACGACCCAAGCGGGAGTAATAACAACTCAAAGCCACCATAAGATCTTCAATGAACGGTGAGCAAACCCCACACCCAACGGCAGGTCGGAGTCGGCCCCTAAATAAAGAGTAATCAAGTTCAGCGAAATAAACAAAGTTGGTTTATCCTTACGAATAATACATGTGTTTTATTAGGAAACGATAATTTGGCTTTTATATTATATGTGTTTTATTCAAGGGATCTATCTGACATGATCTATCTGACATGATCTATCTGACATGATCTATCTGACATGATCTATCTGACATGATCATTGCGTTTTATTCGTACGAATATTGCACATGTGTTAAATCCAAGACACCTATCTCCTAGCATGTTGATTTTAAACTTTCGAATATTACATATGTTATATATTCCAGGGACCTATCTCCGAACATGAAAATTTGGTTTTATTATACTAATATAACATATGTTATATATTCCAGGGACCTATCCTCTGACATGACAAATTGGTTTTATTTTACAAATATTACATATGTTATATATTTCAGGGACCTATCCTCTGACATGACAAATTGGTTTTATTTTACAAATATTACATATGTTATATTCCAGGGACCTATCCTCTGACATGATAAGTTGGTTTGAGTGTAAAAGTATTGACAACAAGTTCAACAGAAAAGGCATTACTAAGGAGAAGTGTAAGCGACTGAAGAAAATTACATAGGCTATGTAATTGTGTATCAGTAACACTTGCCTGTTAGCTTCTAAACATTATTCCGAAAAATTGCGCCATTCTTTCTTTTTGTTTTCATTGTTATTGAGGTAACCTTTCCCATACTTATATTGTTTTGTGTACACATTAACTTCTACTAAAATTATTCTGCATTTATACATTATTCCTGAGGTTAATGCATATTTGATAAACCTATATTACAACAATGAACGACCTTTTGCAGTTTCATTCGGATCACCTGTCATATATAATCCCTTGCATTTCATTTGAATTACCTCTCTAATCCGATTTTACATAAACACAACAACAAATTAAATTATTATTTTTATCTAAAAACCAGGGACCTCTACAATTTCAACTATTCGGGTCCATAAAGCAACATTGTGATGACCTTATATATTTATTTCTTATATTACATTCTCTCTTTTTCCTTCCACCGTTTACAAAAAAGTGCACACATCTGATGACTTAACTGCGAAAATTTCATCTACACTCATCTACACGTCGGATAACTGGGCTCGAATGCATCAGATGTTGTTTACTGTAGACTCTAACATTGGTAACGCTATGCATATCTGAGCAGAATCATGAGAAAAGCTTCTTTACTCTTCCAAATACGTTTAAAAATCATATTACCATGATTCATCTCGCTTTATCTATTTAGTTTTACACGGTTTACGTTTTGTTTTTGTATGTTTAGAAATTTGTTTTGTTTGATTGTTGTCTATATTCGGAATATAAAAGCAACTATTAAAGGAACGATTATGGGAGGGTATTAATTCTTCTTATTCTTTTAATATAAACATTTTTATTGTTAATTGTTCCCCTTTTTAACAAAGCAGAATTTGGTTACTCTTCTTACAAATATCTGTGTCTGTAACTCATATAGTAAAGCAATTATTGTTATCACTGTTTTGTTTTCTTCTGTATATATGTTATTTTATATTTCTGCAGTCATTACTTGTTAATATTTTCATTAAATAAAAGATTTTGACATTAAACACGTTTAATTACTGTAGTTATGAATGAGGGTCCGTTCATATTATTTCTGATAAAATAAGTTACCAATATGCGAGTTTTTATCGATATTTAGCAAATGAATTCCGCGTAAACCAGTGCTAGGGGCTTACTATGAACTTACTATGAAGTAGGAGTGTTTGCTCTTTGTTGAAGGCCTCACGGTGACTTCAAGATGAAGAACAACAATGAAAGCGTTGTTGCACTGGCTAAATCTTACCGTGTATTTAAAGGGATATCGTCCCATGTACATTTACTACATATCCCTTTATTTTACTTATGTTGTTTAGACGCCTGTTATTATTTTTGATTTGTGTTTTTCTAGTGTGTTTCCTGTTTACTCTTCTATATTCTTTTTCTTAACGACATGCCCATCTTTCCCTTGTGTTATGCATATCTCCTTTGTTTGCTTTTAGCTTTTACACATTTCGTTTTATAGATTTCCAAATGTTTTGAATTGATGTGCACTGAAGAGACATAAATTGTCGAAATAGCCATTTGCAGAAAATAAATTCACCACAACTCGGTTATTTGTTACTTATTTTCTACCACATTTATGTCGGAATAATTTACTGCACTTTGCAGAGCTCCATTTTTATGGGGTTCTTGAATTTAATTTATTCTTTTTGTTTTCTTTTTTATTTGAGACGTGTTTTCCCTTTAGTATATGCACTCAAAATCCGTTTTTGATACACGATTGGACCACTTTGCATGACTGGTAACAATATATAATTCGACAAAAATATCCTTGAAGGGAAAACTTTCATGTGTAATATTCTAGACAATATCTAATTTTGCCATCTTTTTTCAGATAATTGGAGCACTTCAGAATGTTATTAATTGATACAACGGTTGATAGGAAGGATTTCATTTTGTGGGATCTAAAATATTTTAATTCACTGTATAAACAGATGTCCTACTATAATCCAAGAATGGTTGTATTAATAGTTTTTTTTCAAGTTGCACGCCCACTACAGAATTGATAAAGAATACAGATATAGCTATATAAATATCCAGTCAGCACATGACATTTCAAAACCCTCGACGAAACATATCTAAATAACACATAATTGAAGTACAATGACGAACAAAAATATAAATTAGTTTTAAGTTGTTGGAAATATCCAAAGGGTTGCCATGATGTTGTGCTGCGATAACTGAATTTCTATGTTTGCTAACAACAGAATTCGATTAATGCGTATATATTTGACGTACTTAATACTTTTTTTAGCTACAACAAAACAAATGTTGCTATTTAGGGGACTAAATCTTCCGTTATTGAGTTTATGTCCATACACACCGAGTCCATTTATTTTTCTTACGTTTAGTTGTATTGTTTGAATGTCTGCTTTCGCTGTTTTTATCACTTTACATCCCACTGACATTTCTTGCTTGATACTCTATAACTGAATGAGTTTTACTTGGTGTCTTTGTTGATTTAAAGCAATTATTGCCATATTTACTATCTTCTTTATGCTCAAACTAAAATTTGAGGACAATTGTAGATTGTAGAAACAACCAAGATACCAGAGGAACAAAGGATGAGTTGATTTAATTATAAAAGCAATCAAAGTCCAGCGACATTGGAAATAACTAAATACCGAAGTAATTGTGAATTTCATTTCTGCATATGCGAATTTCGACAATTTATGTCTCTTCAGTGCAGATAAAATTAAATTTGATAGAACAGGAATAAAGAAAAGCAAATACACAAGACAGTCACAATTAGACACAAATACATGAAACTGTTACTATAAAGACACGAGACGGAAATTAAAACACAAAAATTTAAAACAAAGGCACTTACTGATTGAACTCCCCTGAAAGTAGAGTGACATCAGCTGGTCTAGAAGGATGAGCATGCCCTGATCTGCATAAGACTACCGTAACACTGTCAGTTATTCAATACATGGTTAAGTCAAATCCCTTGAGATCTGGGATTTTTTTTTTTTGCTATCTTCTACGACAATACAGGGTGTTTCAAAAAAAAGAATGCAAGGAAGTTCTTCTGTGTGAAAAACAATGACAAAATAACCAGTTAATAGGCCCAAGAATAAAAATATTGATTTCATAGCATAGAGTAATATATAATTATACCAATTATATACAAATATACTATCGAAGAAAACTTTTTGTCCCTGTTGATTTTATTTATAACCATATCATTTTGCGATTAACACATAATACAGTTCCAACATTATAATATCATTTGTGGTACTTAATACATTCGCTTCTCAGAATTATTATGTACTTTTCTTAATTCTAAACTAAATAACAGTATTTTACGAAAGTATTTAATTTCATTTTTATACCATAAATCTGTATTTTTTAACTGTATTAAATGCTTTGGATAAGTCTAGTGTTGCCATGTCTAACTGTATGTTGTTGTCAAAGCTTAATACCGAATTCAACTGTGAATTTACTTTCTGCATAACCCCATATGGAAATTTATATCTCTTTATTGAAGATCAAATCAAAACATTTGGAAATACATAAACCAAAATATTTGTAATAACTGAAAGAGAACAAATTATGAATATGAGCTCAATAGAATACCAAAATTAGCTAAGGACAGAGCTATGCAAGAGGGAGATACTCCATATTTTTAAGATTCCACTTTTTTGTGTTGGTCCGTAAGTATGTAGAAAACGTGAACTGTGATAACCTGAAAATCGTCTTAAAGTCAACACAGTTGATCTGAGAAAGATATGTTAACGATAACGTTACTATGTCCATCTTGAGTTAATTCAGCGTTGATAATTTATTCGAAATGTTTTTTATAAAGTCCGTTATAGCCTTAATCATTTGACGAATAAATCTGACAAGAACATCAGATATACTGTATTTTACTATGTCATACTTTTCCATTGTTGCACGTATCCATGGAATAAATGATGTAGTACGAGTGTAAACGTCTGGATGTCCCGCTTCTTGACATGATCGTGCTCCCCAAGACGTGACGCCCATTAAAACAAATTGGTTTTCCACTTGACAAACTAAAGGTCCACCGGAATCTCCCTGCAATACAAATAAAGTCAATTTATGACAGAAAAATAATGCATAATTTGTCTTTTTTCAAACCGCATTGACTGTTTACATTAGTTTCAGGTTGCCAATTTTTATAGTTGAATTTAATATGTATGGTATAACCTGTCATGATTTTAAAGGACTTGCGTTTACATCGGCAACAAGTATCCGTTTCCGTAGACCACTGAAATTACAGTGCTCTAACCATCACCCTTATTTTTACATAAATTGGTAGGAACACAGTTCTTGCTGACATTTTGAAAAAAAAGTGCTAGCAGTTCTGTTTCTCAAAGTATTTTTTCTCAGTTCGAGGATTTGTAATTTGCAGTTGACATAAAAGAATGAGTCTACATAAAAATCTTACAAATCGGCGGAATGGAATAGGTCTATCCTGAAACTTTCGGTCTAATTATCAAAATATTTTTTTTCAATTCCTTCCGTGTTATCTAATGAAAGTAAGAGAGAACCGAACCTTAAGTCAAAAGAACGAACAATCCATGGACAACGGCAACATCGGGAACACAAGGAAACAAGGACACCACATGAGTACAGGACAAAAAGAAAAATGAAGACACATGTACAGATGAACAACACGAACCAAATAAAAACCATGAGTGAGATCAGGTGTACCGGTAGAGTAAGCATCTCCTGCTTCTTGCAAGACACCCGTCGTGTTGAACATGTCAACTCCGGTAGTAAAGTCAAATTCGATAGAGGAAAAACAAACTTAATTTGTAAAGGGAAAGATCTGTTGTCATTTTGGAAACAGATATCCCATAGCGATCCACAAGATCGTGATGTCGACCGTAAAACGTCTGTAGTGATGCCTTTAAGTTTTTGGTAACGTACTCTTGCTTAAGTAGTCTATTTGTAAGCAACTGAGTTCTATCAAGGAAGTCACTGCATCGACCACATTCCCTTGAGTAGCGAATGAGTTGTGAGATTTAAACTCAATATGCTGGTGATTTTGGAATATTGCTACAAAGAAAAGGGAAGTTGATCATTAGAAAAGTGAAGCCATCGCGTTTGTCATACAGTCTTGTTTAAGGTGTTGTGGTGAAGTGATAAAATATCATCTATATAACGGAAGCTGAAATTAAAGGACTGTGTCAGCTTTTTGTCCTTATTTTTAAGAAGCCCTTCAATGAATTCAGCCTCCTATGTGTGAAGAAACAGATCGGATAAAAGAGGGGCACAGTTTGTAGCTATTGGAATTCCGATGGTCTGTTGAAAAACAAATCCTCCAAACTGGACAAATACATTGTCAATCAGAAACTATAACATTTTAATCACCTCTTCCTCTGTATATTTTCTATGTGATTCTGAGTCGTATTTCACATAGTATGCTTGTTCTCGGCCTATGACAATGTACTTATATCTTCGTTCGCCGTTCTTACGGGAGAAACATCTATGAATTATATCTTTCAGTCGAGATTTCAGTTATTCATGAGGAATGGTAGTATAAAGAGTGGAGAAGTCAAAAGTTTTAATGCTGTAACAATGTGATAATTATCTTGATTTTAGGCTGTCAAGCAGATCTTTAGAGTTTTTTAATATCCACATTTCATTAATGAAACTCACTAATGAAACTCCGTTTTTCGTTCTATTCATATGACCTAGTTTGAGTCTTCTACTTTTATTCCTTGACTCCTGTTTGCCAAAGAATTCGCAAAGAGCAAAGCTGAGAATTAACTTTATTTGCATACCATGCATATAGTAGAAGGGAAGGAATGAATACTTTCAACTGTTTTGCATACCGGTGTGATACAAGACAGCTTTAAAATTCAAATAAGTATATCTTTTCTCTTAAAACTCATTTGTTATAACTATTTAATTCTTTACTTGGCAAGATCCAGTATCCCCAGTTCCTGCACAAATCTGGCTATCTGATATCATTCCTGGCCATGTTTGATTACAATCAGACACTGGAACAAGTGGAACCTTTAAATGTTGTAAGTGTCTTCTATCAGTGTCAAAATCTGCAGAGAAAAAACAATAGAATTTCTAACAATTAAAATATATTGTGTTACATTTTAAATCTATTGTATCTTCTATACTTAATAACCATTATACAGAGAAAAAGTCTAACACATCTCACTGATTAAAATTTTCACTTGGATAAATTCAAGTACAAACAATATTGTACCAAGTCACAACCATTGTTGTTAGCAGTTTTTCCAAAGGTTTTGTACCTTTCTTGTCTTTTTTCCCGGGAATTTCGGCCCTTGACAACTCTTCGGTAATTGTGTAATTATCCTTATTTTTAAATGAATAACAAGACGAATGGAAAAAACTTTAAGCTTCAAAATGGTGATTTTTACACTAATCATATGTTGCCTGAAAACCCTATTTATATTAATTACCTCTGGTATATCCCCAGCCACTGATATAACACTCGGTCTCTATATCCAGATAATGACTGTCATTATTGATAGGCAAACATGCTGTTCTAACGTAGTGATCAGATATGTTGCCTTGTTCCGTTAACCGTATTAACGCAACGTCATTTATCAGACTTATATGGTCTGGGTCGTATTCCGGGTGCTGAAAAGTCAGTAGATACAAAACATATAAAAATATCTTGCATTTAAGGTAGCACGACAGTCTTCTGT
>MJUU01051455.1:13905-28205 GCA_002080025.1 Modiolus philippinarum | reverse complement strand
GGTATTAACCAGCCCAGTAGTCAATACTTCGGTGCTGACCCGAAAGCCGATTCTATTTTGAACTTTGCAATATCTATATTTTTGTAAATTTTGTTGAAACTAAGGAGCATCTCCCTCATGCTAAGCTCTGTCCTTAGCTGATTTTGGCTTAACATCTAGATCACATTGGTTATTTGTTCTCTTTCAGTTTTTATCATCTTTTGATTTAATGGTCTTCCAAACGTTTAGATTTTATCTGCACTGAAGAGACATAAGTTGTTCGGTGTTTAGTTATTCGAAGGCTTGTTACTTTGTTATTTGTGGTATCGAACGAAAGGAAACTGGTTAAATTGACTCTTTATGCTCATTTCAAGAGTGTTCCTTTTAAATATCAATGTCTTAATTCAAAATTTGGCAAAAATGTGAGTTTTGTAGGTAATATTTTTAAAATGAGAATAACGTTTACATCTTTACAAGTAGCTGAGGTGTTTGTTGTATCTAAAAGAACGATTTAAATGCAACAAAACTGTGGCTCAAATTTTTATTCAAGATCTGGTTTGAAAATAAATGAGATTTAAATTCTAACTCGAAGAAATTTTGCTTTCAAAATTTAAAATTAATTTAGTTTTAAACCAAACTCAAAATTTTGAGACACTCTTTTGTCGTAATTAAATGGATCTTTCATATAAAGCAAATACACTCCAGCTCCCTGTAAACATGTAAACGTGTTTTCGTTTTAAAAAAACATTACCTCAAACGCTAAAATGGTGTGATTTACACATTGATACTCACAAGGAATATTTGTTCATTTTCTTTCGTTTGATACCCCAACTGTTATTTTATCTTTATTAACAACATATCTACAGGCTTTCCAAGTCAGAGACTTACAATTTTCTTCAGAAGACTGTTGTGCTACCTTAATTCCAACTTTAACGGGTTTTAAAACACCGGTATGATTATTAATGTTACTATCTTGATATCAAATTTTGTACACAATACGACCATTTCGACAAACATTGTTTGACTATTTGCTTTTATCAGTCATAATTCCAAATATTTCGAAGAAATTGCATTTTTTTCACAACTCAAACTGACCGTGACTTCGGTGATGAGTCATTTTAAAACATTGTTTAATAAAATATTTTTGTTTCTGCTAAGATAACCTAAAGCCATTTTCACAAAGCCTTCGAGATAGGAACTCTCGTTCAATTGAAGGCGGAAACGATCTCCTCAAATACCAGTTAGACGGAGTGATTGGATTCTTGATCTATTGAAATAAATTTATACCACATAAAAATGCAAAATATTTATGAAATTGAAGTGTACACTTATAATTGTTCCTACAAGACAAGTCTTCAACTTAATTTTAATTGAAGAAAAAGAATTAACTTAAAGCGCTACAATAGATTGAATATAAACCACCACTCGCTCAACAGTATTCATTAATTAGTGAGTCCCTCTCAAGGTATCATACTACCAAAAGGAAATTCTTCCGCCAAAGGTTGTATGTTAAAACAGTACTTATCAATGGAGTATGGATATTTCTATGGGATGATTGAAATAGTTCTGTATCCAATCTAATTAACCTGCATACTGTTTGAAAGCTGAACATCTTAGGTACCCCCAAAAAATCTTTATTTTATTCTTATCAGTTGTAATAAATTTGTTTTTGTAAAAACAATGACATGATCATTTCACGGGTTGGCAGTGAAAGTGAAAGTTGATTTTTGATAGTA
This sequence comes from Modiolus philippinarum, assembly GCA_002080025.1. Taxonomy (NCBI): domain Eukaryota; kingdom Metazoa; phylum Mollusca; class Bivalvia; order Mytilida; family Modiolidae; genus Modiolus; species Modiolus philippinarum. The sequence goes on along the minus strand of MJUU01051455.1, from coordinate 26,490 downwards.
GTATACTTCCGGTGGAGTGAATTTTTCTATATGTAATGAATGTTGTCCTCAAACTTTTTGTGGAGTCTCATTATATATCGAATTAATTAGGTAAGAAGTTTCGCTTTATTTGAAATGACAGTAAATGTGCTATGGTTCCCAGAAAATGAACAATTTAACAAAGACAAATAGGTAAAAACCAATGGTGGTATGATACCTTCGATGTATTTGATCTATTAATTTTTTTCGTATAGTATTAGAAATGTATTCCGGGTTGAACACGACTCAGAAGTCCCGTTTTCCTTTGCTAAGTGGAGTAGTCGACGTAAGGCACATTTCTAGTCGTAAAAGTATTTCATTTTTATACACTTTTACCTAATTTTGGCATATCATTGTTTGTGTGTCCTATTTATCTTGAAAATCACCATGTATTCTGGGATTTTGTTATTGTTTTATTTTCTTCTTTTCTTTGTGCACATTGTCTATTTTAAACGCACCAAAAACACCAGCATATGGAGTTTACATCTCACAACTCCTTCGCTACTCAAGGGCTTGTGCTCAATACAGTGACTTCCTTCATTGAGCTCGGTTGCTTACAAACAGGCTACTTAAGCAAGGGTATGTAACCAAAACCGTTAAGTCATCACGACAAAAGTTTCACAGTCGACTTCACGATCTTGTGGATTGCTATCTGTTTCCCGGATGACAACAGGTCTTAAGTTTGTTTTTCCTCTACCGGGTTTGACTTAACTACCGGAATTGACATGTTCAACACGGCGGATGTCTTATAAGAAGCATTAGATACTTACTCTACCGGTAAACCTGATCTCACGCATGGTTTTTATTGGGTCGGTATTGTTCATCTGTATGTGTGTCTTCATTTTTCTTTTTTGTCCTATACTCATGTGGTGTCATTGTTTCTTAGTGTTTCCGATGTTGCCATGGATTGTTCGTTCTTTTGACTGACGGTTCGGTTCTCACTTACTTTATTGTCACCCTGTTTTTAAAAACTGACATGTATGATTTGACCTTTAAAATCTTTGTCTTGTTTCATTAGAAATACACAATTACCATGATCCATGTATCAATAGTTGCCTTGACTTCATTCCCTGTACTGTAAACCAGATGATGTTCTCCAAGGGTTACATTTACTTTCTGTACAGTTTTCCTAGAATAAAGAAGTATATATGTATTAAATTAATGTGATCCTTTGCAGTAATTTCATGTGATCTCCGTTTATTGTCAGCCCTTAAACAACTAACCAAGTTCCTATTAATTTTGGGGCCATGATTTTTTGATAAAGATAGGCAAACATGCTGTTCTAACGTTGTAATCAGATATGTTGACTTGTTCCGTTAACCGTATTAAAGCAATGTCATTTATCAGACTTATGTGGTCAAGATCGTATTCCGGGTGCTGAAATGTCAGTAGATAAAAAAACATATAAATATATCTTGCGTTTAAGGCAGCACGACGGTCCTCTGAAGAAAATTGTCATTCCCTGTTTTCGAAAGCTTGTAACATTGTCTGCTACATGAATGACAAAAAAAAACTTAAATACGGGAGCAAAGAAAAATCCCTTGTATCCGGACTAAAGTATTGAATTTCCATTTTATTGTACTTCAACATCGTTATTCTGTAAAACAAAGAAGCACAGAATACCGATATTCGAGTCCCACAATTCATAAGAAATGATACAAACCAAAGTGTAAACACCAGGCAGTTTATTAATATGCAACCGTTACAATCAACTAAACAAACAACTTGTGAAAAAAAGAAACTGTAATGTTGTCATCCGAAATTTGCTGAAGAGTGACAATTTACATTTTTAATGCAAAAATAAAGGTACCTTTCTAAGCAATGAGCTGCAGTTAATATCCATCTACTACTGACAAGAGTTCCTCCACAGAAATGACCAGACCAATCCTCCAGACTTACAATCCATGGCCATTCGCCTTCCTGCGCAGGATCACCTCCAACAATTCTAAGTAATGGGTTAGATGTTTTTCTCCGTACCCTAGTGATAATTCCACAAGTATCAGTGTCTATAAATTATGTAATTTAATTAATACTAGTACATATAATAATGTTAAATTGGTTATGATTACATAATTGAGCTATTAATATCATCTTCATTATGAAGCCAGCATTCGTTTGCTGCATCTTTTCGCATAATACAAATCTTTTACATAAAGGTCGTTCTTAAGGAGGGTCACTCCTGATGTTGTTTTTATCAAAGATTTCTTGAAACCTATTTCAATTGATTAAGCATTGAAGACCAAATGAAATGATAAAAAAAAATATGTAGGTCTAAAAGCTAGGAAGTTATATCAAGGATTTTATGAAAACTTGTCAGGTGTCCTAATATGACCTATCCGTGTGCAAAATTCTTTATGCCATTGAACTGGAGAAAACCAGAGGAGTTCCAAAATCTGACATAAATTAAAAAATGCCTGAATCTTCTATATTCTGATGAATTTGTTGACCCCGTATTTTATCAGACAATCGGGATCCCATTGGAAACTAATTGTGCACCGCTTTCATCTGAATCTTTCTTTTTTCTTATTACGCAAAGTTTTTACATGGGTTAACAGAGGGAAGTAAAAAATAAGAATAGCTTAATAACATATAGCAGGACATACATATATATAGTACGATATAACAGATTGTATACAGCAAGACAAATACAAAACAATATATACATCATGACAAAAACAAATGTATCCGATACCGTATCGCAGAACATGATAGCTTAAACAGGACAAAATATGACAGCACTCAAAATGAATAGCCTTTAGCGGGAAATATAGAGAACAATAAATGACAGGGAATGTACCAAATAGCGAATATCAGGATATTAACCAGAGGATAAGTATGAAAGCAGGACGTTTGCAATTTGATGTATATAGTAACATTACTAACAACATATAAAATACAATACAATACTATATACCTGGTTTTGGTGGCTCTGGTTGTAAGGTTGAGGGGCCTGCTTTACAACACATAAACTTGTTCTTGCAAAGTTTCCAAGTATCTATAAATCCCGGACATTGTAGCGTATCATTTAGACATGTACCTCCACCTGGAGTACATGTGTCAATTTCAGGCAATGGAGGTCGCACAGGTATTCCTTCTACTGAAAATTTATGAATGATTAAATTCGTTGCTGTACTACATGTGCTTTTGCTCAGTTAAAAATTCATATTAATTGAACTAACCAATCATTCCGTTATGTACTAGTTGTTCAGTAAAGCCTTTTTTAGAAAATGTCGTTATGGAAGGACAGCCATTTACAATGTCCTTTCAGCGGATTCAAATCAGTGACATGTTACCTCCATTCCGCATCCCCATTCATTTTTTACGCCGGGTAATGATTTTTTCCCTGTGCATGGTTTAGTCAACATCTCAGACAGGAATTTTTATCTCCATCCTAGGAATTTTTCAATTTCAATTGTTATTCTACTGATTACATATGGTTTATTTCTTAACTTCATATTCAGCAAATGTCCTTAGTAAACATTTTCTTCAAATACTATAACTAAGAAAGTTTCTGTATTTGCATAATTGCTTAGAAATCTCTCCATATTTTGTTGGCTAGAACAATTAACCAATTGCATACTTACATAAATGAATGACCATTACAAGTAAAACACTGATATACATATCTGTACTAAAAGATGAGCTTAGAACTGTGCGAGTTTTTCGTTTATGATGAAAACGAAATTGTCAATAAGTTGTAGTAAGATTGTAAATGACAGTCCTTAATTTTATATATATTATAAATTACACTTAGTAGTATGAGATTTATGTCATTTTATTAACCAATTGTTTCGTACATTGTACAGACGTCAAATATTTGTACAAGACCTCTTAAACTTTTATTGTTATGGTACAGGATCGGACTAAGGAGTCACATTTGACAATTTTGTTTTTGATTACATTTTTCCTTGATTGTTGCCTTCAGGTCTGATAGACAGTATTTGTACACGGGTGCCAATTTTTTTTAGACTATTCCCTGAAATACGGACAGTTAAAAATGTTGTAATAAGCTAGGTCAATATACTACGATTATCATGATTAAAATAAAGTGCACTGAGATTATGGTGTGTATGGATTGATTTCTGGATATTTTCATTAATCAAAATGTCCATCTCTGACATTGCTTATACGTTAAGTCATGCCTCTTTATTGGGTCCGTGTTGCTCATCTTTGTATGTGTATATGTGTCTTCATATTATCTTCCCTGTAACGTAATTCAATGATGTCTTTATTTGTTTCATTGTTTTAGGATGCATTGTCCTTGGATTATTCGTTTGTAGATTGACGGTTTGGCTCTCACTTATTTTCTGACGGTTGGGCACTCACTTGTTTTAGATAATAATATAAAACAACTTAATGTCGTTATAATTGTCACGTTGTTCGTGGCAGACAGAATGTAATCTGAGCAGAACTGAAGAAAAAAAAATCCTTGACTCGTCACTTCATTTTTGAATTTGTAAATGTAATTGCAGCTAAACAGGAATACCCTTGATCTATTAACTGATATGAAGAATAACAGACAACTAAAATATTGATATGAAACTACCCTCGGGTCTCAGACGCTTTTACGTTTTTACACTTAACCTGTTCATGTTGTCAGTGGGATGTTCATTCCTTGTAGAAGAAGTCTTTGATGCCAGTGCATCCATTCAGTATCTCCCAGTAGATAATAATGTTTCCGTAATTACTGTTTATAAGATCATAAAAATTTTTGCCTCTTCAGCAAAATGAATTAACAGATCAGATAGGAGCAGAACAAAAACTGAAAAAGCCCAAAGAAAAACAAACAAACAAAAACAATTCTAAAATCAGACTATCAAACAAAACTGTTCACGAGGACACAATAAGTAACAGGATAGCAGTAATGGAAGAAAATATTGATATGTTAAAATTGAAAGGGTAACAAATTGTGTAATAGTTATAAACATGTTTGAAAGATAGAATTGATTTCTTTACAAACTTATTTAGCAGACTGACCCTGACCTTTTATCAGTGACAAATCCGGACGTAAGATTGTTAGATCTTAAAAGCTTCGAATTCAATATACGTGATAAATTTCTTTTTGAACGCGAAAAAGATTTATTTGTAAATTCTGAATAGGTCTGATAAGGACATTGTTTTGTAGTTCATAAATATGGCTGTATCTTATGAAAAACAGTATGGGAGTTGTTGTAAACGGAAATTTTATCATGTATTTCTTATTAGTTGTATCCAGCATTTCGGGTAAGAAATGTTACGCTTTTCAGTATTCCTTGGGGGAAAGATCTGAATGATATATTGATTTAGTTTCAAGTCTAAGGATAAAATTCATCTTGGCTGATTAGTTATTTTAATCTTTTTATATTTTCTCACATTCACTTTACATTCACTTGCGTTCTGTCGACACCTAAGTGTTCATATATGTGTATAGTACTAGGGGTTAGGTAAGTTACACTGACAGGGTTTTACATCTTGTTTTCTGCACTTTTAATAAAACAGTTTAATGACAATATAGGCGTGGTCTCTGTCAGTGATCACCAGAATCCAAAATACCATGTACTAACTGAAACACAAAGTTTTTATAAAGGAAAGACAACTGTACAAGTGTTTTTTCATGTGAATTGTTTTTTTTTTTAGAATTAAGCATGTGCGACATTCTGTGCGATTTCAATGATGGTGAAATGTGTCCAGGTTGGCAGTTTGAGCATAATTCTTCGATATATGCTGCCAATTGGACCATATGGAAAGGGAAAACACCAACGATTAATACAGGACCTTCAGGGGATCGATCAAATAAAGGTAGTATAAATGTCGAAATTGTATAAACAACACATGAAATTACTATAAAGCCCGTGAGTTAAAGCTTTGTATCTTTCAGGACAATTATTTTATTCATATACATCGACAAACGAATACCGAAGCAAAATGATGAATGGGAGAATTCCAAAATCAAAAATCTAAAATCGCGGCAATTCATTGAGACAGCATGATAAAGAGAAAACAAATAAACAAAAAATGAACAAGAACGCCACAAAACTAAAGCACTAAAACTGAGGTATCATCATGCACGCGTGGTACCCGTCACATTGCCAGTGAAAAGTTCGGTTTTGTCATGGTTGGTGTTTATCAGTCCGGTAATCAACTCTGGATCATATGTTCTCATCTGTGAAATAGAAACATTGTAATGGTCTGTCAAATCATGGTACCGTAAAACTTCTGTAGTGACAATTGCAACAGTAACTAACCATACCCTTGATGTATAAGTTTTTGAAACAGTAATTTCGCTCTGTTGACAAAATCTCTGTACAAACTACAGGCACGGCACTAGCGAATGAGTTGTGAAATGAATATACCGGAGATGTTGGAATATTACTGCTCAAAAACGGGAAGATCACTATTGGAAAGTCGAAATCATCTCGCTTATCAAGTTTTCAGACGTGTAGAGGTATAGGTCCAGGTATGATGCATGTGGCGGTGCATCAGTGGTCTCTTTAATTTCATTTGGGTATAAGGTGAAGGTTATCCTTAAATTGAGGATTGTTTAATGAAAGAACGGAAGCTGAAAAACTAATTTACTGTCTTTTTCTGAACTAGCCATTTCATGAACATGGCTTCATACGAAATACTAACAAAATCTGCTAAAAGTGGCGCACAAATAGTCCCCATAGGTATCCCTATTGTCTATCCAAATTCGACAAATATGTTATCAATCAAGAATTCCATTATTGGAATTACATTATCTTTGTATACTTTTTGTGTAAAATAGTGTGATGTTTAACCAAAAACGCCAATCTTTACCTATCACTTAATATGAATATGTTTTTTCACCCTTTTTAGTACAGAAAGACTGATGTATAAAATCTTACTGACTTTAACTTATCATGTGGAAGAGTAGTATAGAGTGTAGGAAAATCAAACGTATGGACACTGTTGCAGTGTACTGCTCAGTTGAAGATAGATATTCTGATAAATCTTAGTTTTTGAGAATACACATCTGATTCACTCCACTTGTGGCCATCTTTTACTGCAGTAAGTAATGAAGTTAGGAGCTAAGAAAGGGATTTTGTTGTGTATTTGGCAGACCAAGCAATGCATTTTTGTTTGTAGGGACATTTGTGTAAGGTATTCAGTAGATAAAAGGCAGGTTGTTGTACTCATCATTGGGTATTTTTAACAGTATTTTTAACAGTACTCATTATAACTGACTATTTATCGCCTATCCACTTTTGTTTCGGCTTTACAGGTGAACATTATAACATTATTGCTCCTGGACATGTGATTATATGATTAAGGCACTGAATCTCTTGCTAGACAACATTTATGTTCGTTTCGGCACCATTGTTTATCATCAGGTCATTGGAATCCCCATGGGTACTAATTGTGCACCTCTCATTGCAGACCTTTTTCTGTTCTGTTACGAACGGGAATTCATGAAAAAACTACAAAATGGAACTGTACCAAATAGTGATAAACTTATTTCTATTTTCAATGATAATAGCAGGTATATTGACGATATCCTTACTATTGAAAATCCCCAGTTTTTGGCTTATGTTGACACCATTTACCCACAACAACTGAAACTAAATAAGGCAAACAATGATTCTAAATACTGCCCTTTTCTGGATCTAAGTATCACCATTGACTCTGGTAAAATAAAAACTAAAGTTTATGATAAAAGGGATGATTTTGATTTTACAATTACTAATTTCCCCTTTCTTGACGGCGACGTTCCCCTAGCTCCATCCTACGGGGTGTATATATCCCAACTTGTACGATTCGCTCGCATTTGTTCCACCCTTGATGATTTTANTTCATAAATTATTAAATACTTTTAAGAAGTTTTACAGAAGATATGAACATTTGATATCTAGATATGACGTGACTCGGAAACAGCTAATAACAAAGGGCATTTCTCATCCTCGATTTTATGGAAATGTTGTTAAAAAATGTCAAAAACTGATTAATAATCCAGAAAAACTGGGACGTAACTTACATTCTTTTCGTAATAGTGGATATCGACGAGATATTCTGAACAAATCCGTTAAATTGGCTTTGGATTCCAGTGACCTTTGGATTCCATATATACTGGCCTCTCACTGATACTGCCGATGTCTGCTGAAATACATGAAGACTCTTAACCAAACCCTTCGGGAAGTTTTGAGTTTGATTTTTCTTCCGTAGTGCGACAGTGTTTTACCAGCAGACTAGATTCCTTGAGCTAGCCGGCAGTTTAGCGGCGAGCACTCTTTGACCCTTCTTTCAAAATTACGTTTTGTCTTATGCTTTTTCTGTTCCAAGATAGTGGTCATTGAGTTAGTAGTCTACCTGTATTGGGTTTTATTCGCGTGTTTATGATACTAAAGGGAAACGGGATAGAGAAAGGGGAGGTTTGGGTACCCATAAACCGGTTTAACCCTACCACTGGCTTTTGCTGGTGCCGGTACCAAGTCCGGCTATCCCGAGTTCCTATCGTTATTTATGTTTGTCTCTTGTTTTCATTATTGTTTTTCTGGTGCAGTTTGCTTGTAGATTGTGGCATGTGATTATAGTTCCTGGCCATTGTAGGTGTTTGCTGTTTTCCTGTTTTTGTAATGTTAAGCTCCAAACAATAACAGGGATAAACCTACGATTAGATCGGCAAGAATCTGAACCTTTTTACTTTGATTTTAACGTACAATCAGCACACACGTGTCCACACCTATCTGTTTCTTATCGACAGCCAAATCAGTTATACACCTTAGTTTTAAGTAATTAAAGCCAAATCAGTTATGCACTATTTCGTCAAAGGTTCTTTTGTTTATTTAATTCAGTTTGATCATACAATGCGATGAAAAGATGGAGTGATAAGATGCGATGAAAAATTCGTTGACCGAATCTTGCAATGCAACATCGAATACTTTGATATCAAAGACCGGGATAAAAGAAATGAATAATCAATATCATCGAACTTCTTAAGGGAGTATGAGCTTCAGAAGCGTTCGAAATCCTCGGGGTTCATCTTTTCAAACAAGGTTAATATATTTTTGCATATTGATCATATTGCCTTGGTCATAGGTGATAAGTCACTTTAAAATGCATCAAGTAGCCAGTGTACAAAATTTAATTCCATATACATTTTCATATATTTTAAGGCATATCAGCAACTAATGAAACTCTGGAGAAATTCGTTCCAGGCCAAAATGTTGCAATTGACGCTTTAGTTTAAAATTCTTACGTGGATTGTCATTTTTTTTTTTCAAAGCTCAAGGTTTCATTCAAATTATATATTTAGACTCATACTCTGATAAAAGCGTTTTTTTTTATAAGTTACAGACTTGTGTGAGTATAAAGCTTTACTTCGTCTTTCAGATGGTTATTACATCTATATGGAAACAACCAATCAGAAAAACTCGGACATTGCAATATTTTATACACCAGTACTGCAGGCTGTAAGTGACATAGTCAATATCAGTTTCTGGTACCATATGCATGGTACATTTATCCAGAGTCTAAAACTTTATATTATTCCTGATGATAACAAAATGGATGGTCGGGACCTTATCAAAGCAATCGCATCTGAGCAAGGCGACGTCTGGAAATTTGGAACCGTGTTGCTTAAGTATCAAGGGCCATTTCAGGTAGGTATTGTAAGAAAATCAAAAATAATGTTATTTTAAAACTGGATTTAGTTAATTCAAGTGAAGCAACCCGGTTAAATTGCAGACTTAGTACATGCAATACATATATTCATATATATTCATTAAATATAGCATAAAAACAATTGAATTCTCACAAAGTAATTCTATCTTAACTTAAACTTTATGCAGTGCTTTTGCATTTTATTCTTACTTTGGCATTGCCCTCCCGTGGTATTTAATCTTGCCATTGTATTTATTTACATTTCGTATTTGACCAACAAGTGACATCACTTCGTGTATCTCATTCTATTTTTAACTGTTTAAAAATTTTTACACCTTTAAAATAATTTGAAACAGTTATTAAGCCTAAAATATCCTAAAGCAGGTCTCATCATATAATCTTTATCTTGTCAAAAATTCTGTTAAATTAATGATTTTTGAAAATAGACTTTGTCTTCGAGAACAGTATTCTAAATTTTCTTTTTCTATCTTGTTCCAGTAATACGTGATGTAAAGTCACAAAACAATATACATGCCACAATAAGGCATTTAGACTTCAAATGACCAGTTGATGGCTCCTGTGTATCTATACTTATCAAAAATACTTATTGTATCGCATCACCCTCTAAAAAGATATTGCTGGGCTAGGTATTCCAATTCTGTTGTTTTTCTTTATTGTTTCATATACTGCCTAGAATTCCTTTTTGTTTCAATCCTACATTTTGACCCGTTATAGTGTCGTGTTTGACGACGCGGCATATCTTTGTACAAATAGCTACACATACATTATTCTTATTTTCATTTATTCTTTTTTTTTTATTTTGTTGGTTTGCTTCATTAGCTAGTAAGATTGTTGGGTGATCAATAAAGGCTAATCACATTTCACAACTATAAGAGTCTCAATATTTAATTGTTTATATGAAATTTCAAAAGGTCATAAAAGTAAAGTACATATATATGTTACAGATAAATACAACAGACAAAAAAAAGACAATTGTATAATGACTTCAAAATTGTCTGCAAAAATATAGAAGAAACAAACAAAAAACAGTCACTAACATTTTCAACTCGTTTCCACACCACTGAATTAGCCTCTTGTCGCATTATGCAGATCTCAATCAGGACATCTATCCAAACATTCAACTACAAATATCACCATTGACAAAGCTGAAATTGTTAACCCACATCCCAATAACTTTATTAATATACAATGAAAATTACTTACATGTGGAATTTAACCTGAACTATTTCATAGATTATAGTTCAATCTATCGAAAACACTACAAAAAGATAGTTGCACTATGTTTAAAAACAATTTAATGTTTTTCTATGTATATTTCTATACCAACTTTCCTGTATGTATACTTAATTTTGTTGTAGATAGCGTTCCAAGCAAGGGTAGGAAGCATATTTTCAGATGTTGCCGTTGATGATATAAGTATCACGGGAACAGGTAATGACACAATCAGGATTTAATATACACATACTCTTTTGCTTCATTCCGAGTGGATATATAGATATACAAGAATACCAAAAATCGGCCCCCAAAAATCATAATAAATAACTAAATACCGAAGTCACTGTGAATTTAATTTCTGCATATGCGCATTTCGACAACTTATGTCTCTTCAGTGCAGATAAAATCTAAACGTTTGGAAGTCCATAACTCAAAGATGTTTAAAAACTAACCAATATGATCTAAATGTAAAGCCAAAATCAGCTAAGGACAGAGCTTTGCATGAGGGAGATACTCCTTAGTTTTCAACAAAATTTACAAAAATTTAGATATTGTAAGGTTCCAAATAGAATCGGCTTTCGGGTCAGCACCGAAGTACTGACTACTGGGCTTGTGAATACCCTCGGGGACTAACAGTCCACCAGCAGTGGACCACCAATAATTGAGTTTTCCTGCTGGGATACTGCGATTTTTAAAGCTAAAAGAGTTTTTACTGCAAATGTGAATTTCTATTCAAAAATATTTTTTAACCCTTTCTTTTGAATTTTCATGCCTAAAGCCGAGACCAGGCTTCTATGGGAAAAACGGGTTAATCTTAGTCAAATTTAAGTTTTCAGAGCCGAATCTGAGGTTCCTTGTGTAAATATGTTTATTCTATTTATAAATTTTTGCAATACTCAGCTAGCTAACTGTATTAATGTTTCTCCGAGGTAAAACGACGTTTGCAAGGGCATATCCAACAGTTTCTTGTTATATTGTCATTTTTACAATTTTTAAGTATATTGTGAAACAAGTACCGAGGATTCCAAAAATGACAAGAAAATAATAGAACACCGATCTTGTTTCCATGGGAATCGAGGTTAAAAATTGGCTATTTTTGCGTTTTTTAAAGAAAAATCAAGTTCTAGTTTGAAAAACAATGTTTAAAATATTTTCAATCTAATCGATACCAAAGTTACTGAAAAACAAAGTCAAGGTTTTAAAGACTTACAGAAAAAATAATCTTATATGAAAAAGTATTTCTATCCCATAAATCAATGAATATGTAGCCCTTGTAACAATAAAAGTGGCATAAAATGTCACCATTACAAATTCAAGTTTACAATATTTCACAGACTTCTCATATTGTCGATTTTATGAAATTTTGATACCATGTACTTCTATTAATATGCTACTCAAACATTTCAAAAACCACATAGGTCACCGAGTTTGTTTCCGAGTAAATCATTATAATATGCAACATTTAACAAATATCCCATCGGTAACACTCATAAAGTCCGCCAAACTTGAAGGTAACAGTATAACAGTATAACATTTTATTGTCAACTACTAGATGAGCTAGCATTGTACAAATAAATAAATAATAAATGAGTGTACAGACAATCAAATCAATAAATTTCACGATTCACATCATAACAGAAATGTCTATAATTCAGCGGCTAACTTGAGGTTTTCAATAACATCTGAAAATATATATGATTTATCAAAATGTTTCTCTAGTGTATAAAGGCATTC
>MJUU01051455.1:0-13165 GCA_002080025.1 Modiolus philippinarum | reverse complement strand
CCCAATTGTTTACAAAAGAGAATAACACAAGAGGAAAAAGATCGATCTTTTAGAGATCGATTAAAAAAGCATCGATCTCATCCTAATGTAAACACTTCAAAATTCTAATTACGTAAAAGATAAGTACGCACGTGTGGCGCAAAATGTCGAGGGTTTTAATTACGTAGCAAGCACAGTTGTTGTTCCTAACGTGTTGGTCTTTCCAATATCCGTGACCGCTCTATCATCTGAGAAATTGGTTTGCGCATAAAAAGTATAAGAAGTGACTGTGAATTGCATTCAGTGCTATATCTCCAAATTATACATTATTGACCATTGTTGATAAGTTACAGAATGTAACTACACAAGTTTGTACCAAAAATTAAAAGATTCAATGTGATTATTGCGGACATATGTATATAAATGCGTTCTAAAAGTAATTATTTGTTTCCACCGTATCGGTTTATATTTTAATTGTAAACGTAGCGATTTAAAATAAATCGATTGCAATCGATTTCGCCTTGTACACAGCTTATAAATAAATCGATTTAATTTGAACCCTACTAATGCTAGTAAATCAATAAAATGATGGATTTCAGATATTGTTTATTAAAATGTTCAGTGAACAAATGATTCGTAAATTCAAATCTCAAATTTAAAAACTTTCATATTTAACACCCATGAATCTGAATCTCTGTTTCATTCATTATGGAAATAATATAAGTATAATAAAACACCAAGGCGAAGTTTTAATAATGGTTAACATACATTGTAAGCAAAATTCCTGATAATGCCACATTTTTTTTTTCATTTTACAAGTTGTTTGAAGTAACATGTTTCAAGCCACAAGTCTCTGAAAGGGTATATTGATACATAAAACTTTTTAGGGTAAGAATGAAATGGTCAAATATTTCATATTTCCAATCAGTGTCACAAGCATACTACCTTTTTAGTAACTAGATTAGTTATTGGTTACTAATTGGCGATATTCACACAATTTGTATCACGAAAATAGCAAGTACACAGCCTCTCTAGAACAATTTGAATGTCAACAGAATTTCACTTGCAAAAGCTTGCCTACGACTGAATGATAGTTGATATGATGTTGCGAAAAGTATTACGTCTCATTTCGACTGAAAACAATATTTCAATCCATTTTCAATCTACACATAAGAATTGATTGATTGATTGATTGATTGATTGATATGGGGTTTAACGTCACTTTCAGTAGTATTTCAGCTATCTCATGACGGTCAGTTTTAGTGGTAGAGGAAGCCGGAGTGCCCGGAGAGAAACGCCGACTTTGGGCAGGTAACTGACATAACTTATCACTTACGATTGTAAGTCGAGTGCACCCTTTTTGTATTGTACAAAGTGGGGCACGAACTCACACCGCAGACTACAGTGGTTGTATAGGTAGTAGAACTACCTTAATCACTCGACCACCCATGCCTCTATACATAAGGATGTTTTACCCCAAAAAAATCTCTTTTTTTAATCCATCCAACATTTTATGTTATTCTTTTTGCTATTAAATACTTGAACGATTTACATACATCATACATTAGAGAAATTTTTATTGCAACTGTGAATTCAACGTTATATGATTAAAAATGAAATACAATGTTTAACATGAAGACAAAGTCCTAAGAAAATAACTTACAATGCTTACTGAGAGACTATCTTAGAAAAGTTTGTTTTTTAACAATCTAAACTGTTTTTCAGAAGTCTACATAACAACTGCCTTACCATCAATGGTCCGTAAGTATTGGTTATTTCCTGTTTTGTCAACCTGGCAAAAAAACTATTCTCTCTGACTTTTATCGTTTTAGATATAAAAGTTAGTGAGAACTGAACCGTCAAGTCTTAAACAAAATAATCCAAGGACAATGACAACACCGGAAAAACAAAGACACAAAGACATAACATGAGTACCGCACAGCAGAGAAAAATGAAGGCACAATTATTTACAAATATAAACATCATGGACCAATAAAAAGATATTCTCAATACGATATTTATCTCAAGATTTGTTAAAATGGGGGTAATAATAAAATTACCGAACAGAGTGGTCAAGAGCCGAAGTCTATGAGTGTCCGGTATACCAGACTTTTCGGGAAGTTTTTAATTTGGTTTTTCTGCCGTAATGTGGACAGCGTTTTACCAGCAGACTATGCTCCTCGATACATCGGCAAACGAATACCAAAGCAAGAACGAGAAAACGGGGAATTCTAAAATCATAAATCCAAAATCACGGCAATTTACAGTCAACACGAATTGAACTAGCCGCCAGATTAGCACCAATCAGTCGCTAACCCATCTTTCAAAATTAAGGATTGTCAAGATGGTGGTCATCAAGTTAGAAGTCGACCTGTATTTGGGTTTACACGTTTGTTAATTACACTATATGGAAACGGTACAGAGGAAGGGGAGGTTTACGTAACCATAAACCGGTTTAACGCTACCGCTGCTAGTACTGGTACCAAGTCCGGTTGTCTCGAGCTCCTATTGTTGTTCACTTTTGTCTTTTGTCTTGTGTTTTTCCTGTGCACTTCCCTTGTAGTTTGTGGCATGTTATTGTTATTTTCACCTATTCAGATGTTTCCTGTTATCTTTTTATTTAACGTTTTAAAATTGAATCAAAAATTGCAAAGCAAATATCGTATAGATTTGGCACATATATACTTTTGTAGTTCCATTTAAAAATTCTTTTATTGCTTTGATATTGTCCTTTCTAAGATATTAGGTGTGGATATGACAAATTGAATTCGTAATTTATCTATTTCAGAATCAACTTTACCTTACACGTTTGCTGACAGCGTATCAACAATTAACAACAGTACAACTGACTTTGTCCCGCTTCCATACATAATAATATGTTCAATTGGTGCTATATTGTGGCTTATTATCTTTACATTATTATCTTATTGTATATATAAAGCATACAGAATTGAACATTCTAAATGCAGTACAGCCTGCAATACCACAGCATCAATAGAGGGTAAAGAACGCATATCAAATGGTTATCATAGATCTGGAGGTGACCAGGAATATTCTGTAGAGGACGGTGATACATTATCATATGAAGATATAGAGCTGGTGCTGGATGCCAGACGATTAACACATAACCAGATTGGTGTTACAGATACTCATGGCACTAAGCTTTAGGTTTTGTGTGTATTTACAATTACATCATTTTTTTATATCATTGTCAGCAGAAATGAAGAAAGTCGGAAATGACAGTTATCTCCTCTTGCTTTTGTCTGTGTGGAAATTTGTTTATATCAAGATGCAAAATTAATATGATACATGGGCAAACAAATACCGAAGCATAAGGAGGAAAATGACAATTCATATTTGACACAAATTGAGACAAACTTACAAAGACGAAACAAATTAATGTACAAAACTGCGCGATTGCCTAGTAAAATACAGAGATGAATAAAAAAGACATGTATCGGTTTCGGAAATTGCAGAAAATATACATTAATTTCTGTTTATTATGTCACCCAGACGACGTCTTCCAATAATTTTGTTTGAGCTATTATCTTTAGATGACGTGATCTTAAGAAAGGATGCCTGACATGGTCTAAGATCAACATTAGAAAAAGTGTTTTCCATAAAAAATCAAATTGGCCACCATTTCCAATGTGGCTGGAATTTTACTTTAGAATGTTAAGGATTCAATATCACAGGAAATGCTTTACAAAATTTGTTCACCTTTGGAATAAATGTTTAATAATATGAAAGGAAGGAATTTATACGAAAGAAATGTTCACCATTTTCATGTTGGCCGCCAAAATAGGTAAAAAATTCTACTTTGTCCGATTTCAACGAAAATTGATTTCTATATAGTTTTTGTTGCTGCAAATAAGATGGAATCATCGAATGAGTCGTCTGGGATGAAATCAGGTATTGCATCAATTTGCATCAATCTATTTTGGCTAATTACTAAAGTACTACTTGGTCAATGCTTTTGATGGTGGACTGGAGTCCTCTAATGCTGAATGAAAGGATATGAAGTAAATGCACATGAGACAAAGTCTCTACAAATACATGGTAAAAACAAGGAAAGGAACAACGCTTTTATTGTTCCCTTCATCTTTAAGTCACAATTATGGAGCCTTCAACAATGAGCTTTGCTCATGACATAACTCATAGTATCAACAGTCAATAGTTCTTTCATGTATCAACGGCCCACTTGTCAAACACTTCGACCCAAATACCGTTTATTTCAAATACTTTGCAATATCTTAAATTTGGAAAAAAACTTAAGAGCATCTCCCTCATGCAAATTAAGCTGATTTTACGTTATTATTAAGCTGTTTGCTGTTAGCTCTTTCGTGAATTGTGTCACTGGTGATTTAAATGGAAGTTAATTTAGACAATTGATAGACAGAATTGACAAAAATACTGTTTAATTTTCCTTTAACAATACTATATTGAGAACAAATCATTAGATAGATCATCGAGACTATGTTTTTTTTAACCTGAATCAAAATTATTGCAATAAGTATTGAAGTTTTAGCTTGTTGTTATGTCAAATTCAGGAAAAAAAAATACAAGTCTTTGGGCAACCGGGAAAAAATTGCCAAAAAATTAAAACTTAAGATATTTATGGAATTAAGAGTGTTCGTTATTTCTAGCGATATTTAAGAATTAATGAGATGTAAATGATTATATACTATACAGAAATTTGATACAACGAAGCTAAAATTAGATTTTTTTCTGTAGCATATTAGAACTACATGTATTCGTCATGGAAATTTATACCCCTTAACCCATATTCATGCCACAATTAATCTTATAAAATGTGTTATTAATTTGACATTTGGATCAAAATATACAAACTTAATTCTTAAAAAACTGTAAAACAATGCACAAAAAGAATTAATTCTAAAAAGCAGAATAAGATTACGTCATACGAACAGTAAGATGGCCAATGGAAAAAAACAAAGAATGCACACTTCTGTCATGCTTTTCGGTTTTGTTTTGTATTGGACATCTATTATTTCTGGCAAGACACCAGTGATGTCTATTTATATATAAGTTTAGGTTTGTCACGGAAAATATTTCTTTGCCAACATATTCCCTATTTAATGACAATTATCCCTTCATGGCTTAGCTTAGTCCTTTCAAATTTATAGTAAGTATGAACTTCCAAAGGTTTGATACATTTGAAGGAGAACCATGAAAAAACAAATCAATCATCAACGCAAAAACAGAATAGTCAGTGTTATCTCTAATATAGTTGGCTTAAAAATTCAGAATAGAAAAAAGATAACGGGGATAACACTGACTATTCTGTCTTTGCGTCGATGATTGATTTGTTTTTCATGGTTCTTCTTCAAATGTATCAAACCTTTGTTTATCGACTAGCGGACTATGACTCAACCTCGGAATTTTTTTGGGGTTTACGACGGATGTTGTGAGTGGAGCAGATCATGCCTTTCCTTCCGGAGTACCTTATCATACCTCCCATTTATATCAAGGTTCACACTGCCAGATATTTATATTTGTTACCTCCTTGTTCGTTCTCATCGTTTTATCGCTGTTATCTTGAATTATATTGAACTGAGTTTTTTCATTCTACCTTTCTGCTTTGGTACTCAGTTGCCGATACATGGTCATAAATATTTCTTAAATGCTTGAATACATATTTCCATTCATAAAAGGGTACCCCTCCTTCACCTGACTCAAACTTCAATTGCACTGATTTAAACCGTTAATGTAAATGTATTAGGAATATGCAAATTAACCATCAGCAATGCACTTTGAATGTAAAATCAAATTCGTTAATGTTTAAAAGATTGTTCGATGTTTCAAATTATTTAAACATACCATTTTTGCATGTGTTGTTGCTTGTCGAAACTGCATTCGTAAGTAGTGCATTTATATTAATATGGTTGATATAAAAACCATGAAGATCGGTTTAAAATTTTAGCAATTTCTTTTGTGTGTTTGCTGCATTATTTATACAGAAATTTGAAATGGAAAGAGAACTAGATTTGCAATTGCAAGCAATAGCTGATGTCGCCCCTGGCAGCCAATTCGATGATTCCATCTTGTTCGCAGCATCAAAATCTACCTAGAAATCACTTTTCATTGAATTCCGACAAAGTTGAAATTTTGAAGTAATTTTGCGGCCATCTTGAAAACGGCAGCCATTTTGAAAATGTTTGTCGGTGCATGCACATCTTCTTATGGTGACCTAACTTTGTGCCAAGTATGAATGAATTCTGTCCGGGCATCTTTGAGAAAATAGGCGGACAAAAATCCTTGGAAGAAAGAAAGAACAATGAAAAATGATAATAACAAAGAAACGGACCAAAAACAATATGTCGTCCCGACTACGTGAGGGGCGACATAATAAAGAATTAAATAGAGTCAGATCTTCACTCAATGGAATCCATTATTGGTGAACAATATACAAGGGGGCGGACATGGTAAAAGGAGATCCGGAAAAAGGGTTCTGCTAAAGGAAAGAGAGGTCAGGAGAAAGGAGATGGGACGAGAAAAAGAAGAAAAGGGACTAGAAAGGGAGAGAGGAGAAAATAAAATAAAAGTTAGACAGAGAAAATGGACAGAAGGGGTAGCAGAAAGGAGAGAGATTGTGGGAGAAAGGAGCAAAGGATCGGAAGAACGGTGCAAGGAGTTAAGACAATGACACCCCTTCCCTGTCCGCCGCTCTTATATCTATAAATATTGACCAAACAGTTCTGTTTTTGAGATATCATGATTTGTATTAGGAGGATTCTGGATCCTTTTCACTGTAACAGATACATCGTGAGAATTTTTTTCCGATATTATCGTTGTATATTTGGGCTATAAAATCAGGTTAAAATTGTAGGTTTGTCTTGCATCATCAGCAAACATAAGACAATTTATCATTAAAATAAACGTTCTGTGATTCAAATTAAAACCTTCAATTTCGATACCATAAATTGATACCACTGATCCTAAACCTTTGGTCCACAGTCCTGTTGATCGTATTTTTTGGTCAAAACAATTATCAAATTTTCCATATATAGGTGTCGTAAAATATCAGCTATGAGACAAAACAGGTTGCACTGTAATGAATGAATAAAAGCGCGATTACCTGATATTGATAGCGACAGTAAAAATATCCCTGGCGTACAAAACTATCTTATAACTTGGTCTTTTTTCAATATTCGTTTTCATTTCGTATATAGTTTGCAACACATGAAACATTGTTTGACTGAAATTTATCTTTCTTTTACAATCACTTAGGGATTTTTTTTCATCTTGCATAGCTCTGTCCTTAGCTGACTTTGGCTTTTCCTTCATTTAGTTCCTATTGACAATTACCTCTCTATCATTTCGTGTTTTGGTCTTTCAAATGATTTGTTTTGATCTGCACTGCACAGACATGAGTTGTCGCATAGACATTTGCTTAAACTAAATTTACAGTTACTTCGGAATCCAGTTAATAAGTATACTGATTACTAGTATATTGATACGGCTGCAAGTGAGTACAGTTACTTCGGAATCCAGTTAATAAGTATACTGATTACTAGTATATTGATACTGCTGCTGGTGAGTCTATGGCTGTCAGAGACAAAATGATATGGTACTTATGTTAAGTTGTTACCTTTTTCTTAGTTCATCACATAAAAATGTAAAACACTTGGAAAAAAAACTGCAGTTTATTCTATACTGAGTTTTAAACTAGTATTGCATCTGGTACTTGCTTGAATGATTGCCACCTTGGCACACTCTTAACGTTTGGATATTGCAGTTTTTTCCCAGTAAAGTACATGTAGATCAAATATAACGTTATTTATCAGAATTTGTATACTTTGACCTCAGCTTTTATTTCATTTTGAAATTTATTTCGGATTTTCAACTTTTTATATTTGTTTTATTTCCCATATGTTTCAGCACAATTGATGTGGCTTTTTTTTATAAAATGTGTCCATTGTGGATTTAACTTGACAATAAAGGTTTGACAAAATAACAGTACAATAAATACAAACATACTTTCTTTACATATACCAGACAACGACACAGAGTTTGACAGCTTTTTAACAAAATTTTCAAATCCCTGCTTGACCTTATTTTAAAGCTGTCTAGGGCCTTTCTTACCAAAACGGCAAATACATAGAGAGTGTTACGATTTTTTTCTACTAAAACAGTAATGCAAATTATCTTTTCATGGCTAAGAAGACACGTATGAAAAATTAGCAATTTTCAAAACATCAGAAAAAGAAAGGACACTTATACCTTCAGGAAATTTTAATTGGAGATTTATTTGACGTTATAATACCTTTAGTATCTCACGAACCTATCTTTTCTAGACTCTTGTTGATAAATGAAGGGTACTGTTTATCAATATGCCCAATCACATATAATCACTAAATCTGAATTATCCATATAATTGTTTAATATAAGCAATGACATGTATGTACATATTAACATTACTTGGTTAAACAAATCCACTTCTTGATCTTCTTGAAGAGCAGTCATTGTATTTAATTAGATACAGAAAAGCTGGACAAACTTTGTAAATAGTATAAGAAGTTCCTATATAAAACGGGGCTATCAAACATTTACCTGTACTGATAAAACTCATTTATGGCTATAAAGACTATGTACAAAAAGAAATGATAACATTTTTAAAATGTAAATCATGTAAATATGTATAAGTGTAAATAGACGCAGGATATTTTTGGATAGAAAATGGCTTCCAACGACACCATAGAAGCTTTTAGTGCTGTTGGTGTAAGCACAGTAGATCTTGTTGTCATTGTGATTTACCTGGCATTGTGTCTTGCAGTTGGAATATGGGTGAGTATTATTTTACTATTTCTTCAAGATATATTATATTGCTGAAAGCCGCTGTATGGTCCATGGTCTTTTATCTACTGAATGATTGATTGGTGTTTTACGTCAACCTATACTCGATATTTCCAGCTTTATTGAGACAAAAAGTTTGCGCTTGAAAAGGGACTACAAATTTATTTATATATAAATGCTATAGTTTTGTACAAATAAAAAAGAACATACCATTGATATAAATATGCTTTCGTACTTATGTGTTACAACAATTATTAATCAAAGCTGCAGTGGAATTACTAATAGAAATATGATTAATATAAGTCTACACCTTTTAGAATCAAACATGAACTCAAAATCATTACTTTGAAATTACTAATCAGTGCAGTGGTTGAATAGCGATTCCTAGTTGAACTCAGTTTATATTCTTAAAATTTCTGTGTCTGTAAAATATATAATTTTCATGGAGAATCACTTAATTGTTTATACTTACTTTATACTTTTTTACATTTTATTTCAAGGAAAATGTTGTTTTTTTTCTTTTTTTTTAAATAAAGCAGTCAATTGTATTTTTAGAAAACCTGTTAATAGAAGGCATTTTTCATGTAAGTTGGGACTGTAAACTCGCTTCGTTCCATTTTTATTCAAATTCTTCATGTTGTCGATTCTTGTATTCATAAGCCAAGTAGTCAATACTTCACTGCTGGTCCGAAAACCGATTTTTTCGGGGGGATATTTAAATTTTTGTTGAAAAACTAAGGAGTATTTCCCTGGTGAAAAGTTCTGTCCTTATCTTAGCTAAGCTTTTTACTTACATCATATTGGTATTTTTTTTCTTTATCATCTTTTATCATCTGTCGGTTTATGGTGTTCAAACTTTTTTCCTTTCATCTTCATTGAAGAGACATAAAGTGGTCGAAATGGCCATCTGTAGAAACTAAATATTTACTTCAAGTTGTAACTAGAAAACACGAGGGGACTTTATAAACATAAGTGAATAATATAAATCGGATAATGGTTTTTATGAAATAAAAACGATACGCTAGGCTATGGAATAGCCTTGGATAGAAAACTGCGTGTTTGATTGACAAGGGTGTGGTGGCTCATGATGTATTTGTATACTCAAATTAATACTTGAAGTAAGCCTTTCTCGGTACTTCTTTGTAATTTCCTTTCTCGGTACTTCTTTGTAATTTCCTTTCTCGGTACTTCTTTGTAATTTCTTCTGTTGGTCTGCACATGTGATAAAACAGTCACTGATTCGATCAAACCTCTCATTTTACGCCAACAGCAACTCAAAGTAGTTTCGTGCTTTTGTTTTTGTTTTTGTTTTTTGTTTTCTTGCAATCTCCTAGGGTAGCTCTTTATTCTTCCGCAAAAAACGCGATTCAATCTCTTTCCACCTTCCGTTCTCCATTGTCTAAGTATCTCCACAAACTATAATCACGCTTTGTTTAACACAATTGAAAAGTCTTTTATAGTATTTGTATATTATTGATTATTGCACAATACCTCATCTTTATTTATTAACTTCTGGTTTTAAATTTATACATTACCGTTCTTATTCTTTTTATCATATCTATATTTATAAATCTGGCTAAGCGATCATCCTCTACAAACCTTTTTCCATTACTACCTATAGTAAATGTTTATAATACTTTTCAACTTCCACAAGGAAACAGAAAAAATAAACCCCGCCCCGTTTTATCAGGACGAAACTGGACGACATTTTGATTTTCGAGAATCTGAAATTCCTATTGGTCAATAGTCTTCTGCACATGCGTTCTCCTCACTGCGCAAGCGTACTCCTTAGTTCACCCCAAGAACTATCTATATAGCTAGGCTATTCCATAGCCTAGCTAAGTTACCATTTTACACAATTTATATAAAGCTTGTTAGTATACACATCTTTGGTCAATGTTAAACGTGCCAAAAACGTCCCTAAATCTATCCTTTTCAGCCCTTGTCAAGCATTTCCCCCAATTATGCTACGTTTGGTTGGCTAATTTTACCAAATCTGTTGAAAAAATTCTCAAAACCGATTGAATCAAGTAAAGTAGACATAATAGAGTTAGAAAATCACCACAGATCTTTCTTTAACTTTTCTTCAATTTTGTGGCCAAAATGTTGCCTTACCGTGCCTACTCATTTTTTCTTCAAATCGAAATCAAATTATTTTCATGACAAGTAAGATTAGAATATTTATGTTCACTGGCACCAGGATTGAATTATTTACAATATCGTCCAAGCCTCCCTCCCTGAAAATCAAATAGTCTTCCCCTAAATATGAAGCTTGCCATTACATTGTTGTATATATTTTAGGCAACATGGCGAACCCAGAGAGGAAGTATCAGTGGTTATTTTCTGGCAGGACGAGACATGATTTGGGTAACGGTAAGTATCAGTGGTTATTTTCTGGCAGGAAGAGACATGATTTGGGTAACGGTAAGTATCAGTGGTTATTTCCTGGCAGGAAGAGACATGGTTTGGGTAACGGTAAGTATCAGTGGTTATTTTCTGGCAGGAAGAGACATGGTTTGGGTAACGGTAAGTATCAGTGGTTATTTTCTGGCAGAAAGAGACATGATTTGATAACGTTAAGTATCAGTGGTTATTTTCTGGCAGGACGTGACATTATTGGGGTAACGGTAAGTATCAGTGGTTATTTTCAGGCAGGAAGAGACATGATTTGGGTAACGGTAAGTATCAGTGGTTATTTTCTGGCAGGACGTGACATGGTTGGGGTAACGGTAAATAACAGTGGTTATTTTCATGCAGGAAGAGACATGATTTGGGTAACGGTAAGTATCAGTGGTTATGTTCTGGCAGGACGTGACATGGTTGGGGTTACGGTAAGTATCAGTGGTTATTTTCAGGCAGGAAGAGATATGATTTGGGTAACGGTAAGTATCAGTGGATATTTTCTGGCAGGTCGTGACATGGTTGGGGTAACGGTAAGTATCAGTGGTATTTTCAGGCAGGAAGAGACATGATTTCGGTTACAGTAAGTATCAGTGGTTATTTTCTGGCAGGACTAGACATGATTTGGGTAACGGTAAGTATCAGTGGTTATTTTCTGGCGGGTAGAGACATGATTTGGGTAACGGTAAGTATCAGTGGTTATTTTCTGGCAGGACGAGACATGATTTGAGTAATGGTAGGTATCAGTGGTTTTTTTTCTGGCAGGAAGAGACATGATTTGGGTAACGGTAAGTATCAGTGATTATTTCCTGGCAGGAAGAGACATGATTTGGTTAACGGTAAGTATCAGTGGTTATTTTCTGGCAGGAGGAGACATAATTTGGGTTACGTTAAGTATCAGTGGTATTTTCTGGCAGGAAGAGACATGATTTGGGTAACGGTAAGTATCAGTGTTTATTTTCTGGCAGGACGAGACATGATTTGGGTAACGGTAAGTATCAGTGTTTTTTTTCTGGCAGGACGAGACATGATTTGGGTAACGGTAAGACATTTTGTATTGATTTGAATTAAAAGTAAAGTACTTTTGTAACCAAAACAATCGCTCCTTTTTTTGTTGTTGATCTACTTTTTTATCTAGCCTATTGACATACTTATGTCAAAACAGTTTTCACTCTTATCATTTGCATAGATATAGAAACAGATATTTTGACAAGTAAATAGGTGCATAATGTTTTTGATAAGTTGCATATATAGTTGCATATACAATTTAACAAAATGTATCTAATGAATTTCATTGTATACATAATTTCTTGAATGCCTATTCCTATATATTCCCAATAAACTACCAACTTAAATCAATTCTTTATTCCATCATCAGTTAACTTGGATTTAATTGCAAATAACTAAATACCAAAGTTACTGTGAATTTGTTTTCTGCATATGCGCATTTCGGTAACTTATGTCTCTTCAGTGCAGATAAAATCTAAACGTTTGGAAGACCATAAAATCAAATATGTTAAAAAACTAATAGAGAACAAATACCGAATATGATCTAAATGTAAAGCCAAATCAGCGAAGGACAGAGCTTTGCATGATGGAGATACTCCTTAGTTTTCAACAAAATTTACAAATATTTAGATATTGCAAGGTTCGAAATAAAATCGGCTTTCGGGTCAGCACCGAAGTACTGACTACTGGGCTGGTGAATACCCTCGGGGACTAACAGTCCACTAGCAGAGGCATCGACCCAAAGGTAACAAATAACTAAATACCGAAGTTACTGTGAATTTATAAAGCAGTACATTTTGTGAAAATTTGAGTTACCTATATTTTGCACAGGAATGGGGCACAGATATGCTTAAATATTACTTGGGGTAATATAACTTGTGTTATTGTCTGCAATGAATAATAAAAGCGTATTGCGTAAATGCAAATGATAAAATGGAATGGAAAAACGTTTTTATTGTTG